>CM034151.1:874608995-874827323 GCA_019776745.2 Taxus chinensis | reverse complement strand
TCTATCCATCAAAATATCAAAAAATATGTTACATCAAGGGACATTTACATTCCTATATTCTAATCCAGTACATCAAACACATCCTATCTAAATATCCATCAAAATGTACATCCAAGACACATTACATCTACTATATCTAATCATACATCAAACACATCTACTATCTATCCATCAAAATGTACATTCCAAGGTACATTACATCTAATCTATATCTAATCATACATCAGAACAACATGTATCAAGTTACATCACATCCATCTATCAAGTTGTATCCACAATATCAATCTATCTATCACATCTATTTCTATCATCTGTCCAGTGCTATATCTATCCAATCAAATCATTTTATCCCTCTATCCAAGTCTATATCTAGATCCATCTATCCATGTATATCAAAATAAAAGCATGCGGTACAATTTATATGACAATACATGATGAATCTAATGGTATAATGTGTGTCTGAACAAAAAAGGGGTGCTTTCAACAAGCCATCTTCAATGCCTTCCAATCGAGGCTACATTCACTATAGAGATACAAAATCTATCACTCTATATAGTAAGTCCGATGCATGGAAGGACAACTAATCTTCCTACACCCTCCCTCTGCACCTGGCTGTCTCTCCTGGCCTGCTGCCTATTTGAGCTCGATGCACCTGCTGCTGGAGGTCTCTGCACCCCTCGATCTCTCCCAGTGCTCCCACCAACTTGAGGAATCCGCTCGCTGTAGCCATCGCTGCTACTCCTCCTCGCCCCGTACCGAGGCACATCTGGGGCATGCTGCTGTCTAGGCATCCTCATAGTATTCACTCGCGAGGAGAGACTGGTATGTGCCAGGCTCACAGTACCCGGTGCTCGTAACGATGCTGCTGGTGCTGCGGGGCTGCTGGCGCTGCTGGTGGTTGCTCCTCCTAGGGTTCGGTGCCCTGTGTAACAGGACTTGAATGGCATCCGGTCTCTCCATATTTGGCCCTGAGGGGCCTCCATGTCGAAAGTGAGCGATCCCTATGTTGGATCGATGTATCTCGCTCCTGGCAAGCGTTGTCTCTCTCCACAATCAGGGCATCCCGCTCCCTGTCAACGCCCTGATCTCCCTCCAAGAGCTACCTTGATGTGGTCTGTGTAAGGTGGCATGCTCTCCGCTCTAGTCTGTGTCCGAATCGAAGATAGATGTCCTCATAGTCAAAATCTATAGATGGGGGAGATGTAGTGGTAGATCTGGTGTCATACCATGGCTGCGTTTTAACCCTCATCTAACCTGCGTCATAATCGTGTCTATTGACGGGTGGGGCCTCTATCAAGGGTCTGTCGGGATTCAAAACGGCAAATCCGTTCTCCATGATATCCACGCTATATGGCGTGTAGTGGTCGGCACTGTCTTGTACTAGGGCGAACTGCCTCAATATCCACATTTAAACGGACTCGCTCCCCACATATCCGGCCTACTGCCCCTCGACCCCCCGGGCTCCATCTCAATGCACCAAGGGGGCATCCTGACCAGCCATGTCGGAAATGCCCGATATGGCATCCAGATGACTTGATTTGGACTATTGTGTCAGCGTCCTTGAAAACGCTCAGAGTACCACTCGCCGATCTACCTGTTCCCTGGCCGGCCATGCAGCCCGCCATC
This sequence comes from Taxus chinensis, assembly GCA_019776745.2. Lineage (NCBI taxonomy): Eukaryota > Viridiplantae > Streptophyta > Pinopsida > Cupressales > Taxaceae > Taxus > Taxus chinensis. The sequence continues at coordinate 874,825,697 of CM034151.1, read as the reverse complement.
TCGAATCCAATTAATTCAATCCCTACCACTTATTGCTGGAAACAAGAAGCGTGGATGGCATGTCAAGATATGGGTAGTTATGCCAAGCAATGGGAGCACAAAAACTGACGAAATCCATGTACTCCGGGCCAGAGTGGTTGTATGTACATCATCTAGCTAATGATATATATGGCTACAGGGCATCAGCGAAGGCAAAAACCTGTCTGTACTGAGGATGTCGCAAAACACAGCTAAAAGTAACCATGCGGAACTACCACCGTCATGATGGGCAGGGCAAAGTAGGAGATAGCCATCTTAATAAGGCTATCACGCTACTCCGAGGGGCTATCCTGGGCCCCCCCCTGTTGTACTGTGGGCTTATTCCTCATGCCCCAAGATACTATCTCTGGAGTCATCTGCCCGTTTTTTTGTCTTGTTTAATCACCTAGGGCCTTGCTGCGCTCTCGCGGTGGTGTCGTGATCTCAATCAGGTCCCCAGAGTGATCGTGCAGTCTCAGGAATCCAAATATTCCTCATTGGGTGATGGTCATTCACACGTCATGAACCAAAAATGCACGTATGGCTATACCAACCGTCGCATCCTAGTGCCCGCATTGAGACCCACATTCGTGGCACTCGTCTTGTAATACCGGATGAAACCCCCGAGCCCGCTAGCTTCTAAATGTCATCCAATCTGCATCAGTTCACATCAGGGGAATCATCTCAATAAACTCAGGAAGTCCATATCCCTCATATGTCGAGCCTCTCGTGCCTGCATCCACGACATCAAAAGCATAATTAGTCTCCTTATTTTCCCAAATCCGAAATACGAAACAAAATCTATCCAATCATCGAAGTTATTTATCCAATCGACGTCGAGTAACATAATCGGCGCGATCTAGTGAGTCGACGCTTGTTGATTAATCCACTCAATGCCGTCAGGGCTACAATCGAGGCCAATTCTACCAATAGGCGCCGCCTGCCTGTCCACGGACATAAACCGGACCCCGGCCGCCCAAAAACAAGAAAAAAAAATCCAAATATGAACACAAAAATTCAAGTACATGGGTTCAAGACTGACACACTACCCTGGTCGTGTTCCTCCTGCGCTTTGACCACTCCCAGAGGCTTCCATGGCGCTCAAAATCAGATTATGACTCTCTCTGAATCAATCGTCACGTTGGATGAAAATAAACGTTGACGTTTTCCTTGCCTAGTTAATGTCATGGAGGATTGGTCGGCGTCCGATTTTTTGGGTCGACGCCGTTGTTTGTCATCGCCGAGATTACTTTGGTCCCCGCAACCAATTGTCCATTATTGTTTGCCAAGTGTTGAAGCTTGGCTTCTTATTATTGATCATTGTTGTTGCTGAATTTTGCCTTTTAGCAAATCCTTTTTATATTCAACATCTATTTCGGGTTTGTTCCCTGTTGCATGGGAAACTAGTACTTTTTGCAAATGAAGTTAAGCGAGTCTATAGGATCTAATTGGTAGTATAATGAGGAGACCTCTAGTGTCCTTCCTACCAATGTAATTCCTTCAGGTTGTTGCCTTTTGATTTGTTTTTAGCGTCAACATCAAGGTCAGTGTTAATCCAGAAATCGACTGGGGCATCCCTACATTTTTCATCTATCTACCTTTTTCAAACTGGATCGTTTGTTCCTATCACCACCCTCCCTAGTTTGAGGGGGGATCACATAATCACACATTCTTCCCATCTTCCATCCCTTGTTTTTTGTCTATAACCTAGCCCCGATCGCAAGTGTTTTTACTTGACAAAAAGGGGGCAAAATGTAGACACTTACAAATTGGTTACTCAATTTAGTGTCCCTCTCATCCATTTACTTACTAGGTAAACTGGGGCGCGTTTACGTCTCCAACTATCCCCTTGGGATATTATTACAATTTGTGATTAATCACTTACTCTAAATTTAATTCACGCATCAGATCTTACCCATGAGTGATTAAAATTAAATATTTAATTCACGGCTCTTCCCATGCAATTTTATCACATCTACCCCAAAATTTATTATATCTATGATCACATCCTATTTTCATCTTCCTAACGGGATATTTCCCGAATTAGGGTAAGGTAAGTCTATCTTTCTTAAATCACTATTTTGGCCATCTCGGGAGTCTATTCCGCGATCGGCGCGACCCCATATGGTCGGAGGTCGATTGTCTAGGAGCACGGCGCCGCGGATTAACAAAGCAAGTCCAGAACTCAGGTTTAGGGACCCAAAAGAGAGAAGCGAAAAAAAAAAAAACGCGGCGATACAGATGAAAAAAGGAAAGCACTTACGCATGAACAAAGCGTGAGAGAGACACAGGCTTGTAGAAGAGAGATCTTTAAATAAAGGGGTGTCAATAGTAATGGGCAGATCCTATCTAAATCAATCCTGAGCGGAGAGCACGTTACTCTGCCCACATCAACGTCAACATCGCACCAAACCCATCTATCATATGGTGACTATGTTCAAGATCTCGCCACTAGCACATCCAGCAGACCACATTCACAATTTCTAATCCGAATATATCGCACAGTCCATGATGGACCGATCTGCCTTTAGTCGAAAGACGATCTGTCACCCCATCGGACGCCGATTCATCTCAATCGAAGCTGACCATGGGATCAATCATCGACGCAGATTCGACAAAGTCGACGATGCTCCCTAAGACAGGGCCAACAAAAGGACACAGGGTATACACAAACCCGCATTATTCATAGTTCCCTATTTTATGTACTTTTCTGTCTGCTGTTTCGATTCTGTCTTTACTTTGCAATAAGGAAAATCTAGCTTTTGTACTTACATATTTATCATGGTATGCTGTCTGTTCTTAATTGTTGAAAAAGTGGACTAAACATCCACCGGAATCTTATCCCTTCCCGGACCCGCTTCTCGGGCCAATCAACCTAAATATCTCTTAAACGCCGTCTTTTTCTGTCAAGCATCGTTTTTTGTCTTGACGGTTATCAGAATCATTGTGGAAGTGCTGTGTGCAGGTCCCGTCTTCTTTTCTACATCGGATTCCTCGTCTGTCTACATCTTTAGATCTTTCCATCAGGTATCGTTTTATTGGATTTTCAGGGTTTTTGTGTATTTGGTGGGGCGTTGCATTAACTTAGACAGGTAACGGGAACAAAGCATGAAATCCTGTATTCTACATTACTATTAGATTATAACTAATGTATTCTCTGATTGAGCAGCAGATTTTCACCAATAATATTTACTTTGCAAGGGATGAACCAATTCAAAGTTATATGGTCAAATATTCTTAATTTTTATCTAAGGTCAATTTATTAACATTCAACTAGGAAGGTTCCATAATTTAATTTACTTGGTTTAATGTTTTATTCATCCACAACTAACATTCACACCCTAAAAATTTACCTTATATTTAATTACTATAGCTCCATTATTTAAGAACTTAAGTGCCCATTTCATTAATTTTCTAAAACATACAAGGAACTAAGTTACTGACTTTGCACACAAAGGTAAATAAGTGGCCCCCTTCACCCATCTACACATACCTTTAAAATTTATTTAAAACATATATAAAATATATTCCTACCAAACAAATGTAGGGTTGATCCTAAACCCTTAGATCAATTCAATTGTGGCCACTAGATCCTAGGGCTCCAACCTAACCATAAATATCCTTATGATTTTTCATTTAATCTCTTTCTTTATCCAAGTTTCCTCATTTGGTCACTTATCCTTTGTTTAATTTGTAGGTTGGAGAGAAGGTAACCATGTGAGAAAGAAAGGAAGAACTATGGAGGAGTCTACAAGAAAATCAAGCTTAGATTAGTTGTAGATTGTAGGTTTATTATTGTAATGTCTTTCATTCAAGGATTGAAGGGAATTTCCTTTTAAAATCTGGTTTTATTACAAAACTATTTGTATTTAGAGTTATCCATTTGGGGAAAACCCTACCTCTATTAATATATATAAGTTTTAGCACTTCTAGTTGCCCATTTGAAGATTTATGAGCTTTAAAAAATGAGATTAGCCATTATTTTCTTGCCGGAGGTTTCCTCTAAATTTTTACATGCTTATTATTATTTTTGACTAAGTTAAAATTTGTATAGGCGCGGATTTACTTTTTCCGCAGTAAGTGACAGAACCGTTGCCTAGAGCACGTTGGCGGTCCTAGGACCGCTGCCCTACCTGGGTGAAGATTCAAAAAATGTTGTCTTCCTAGAGAAGCGGTTCTGAGACCACCTGCCTTGCTTGAGCAGCATTTACGAGACCGCCGCTCTGCACAGGGTGGCAGTCATGTTCCTTAGAAATAGAACCTTAAAATATGATATTATCCAAAAAAAATAAGTCACTAGGTTGCTTTAAAATTCATTCTGAACTTAGTTTTATATGCCTAAAGTTTCTAGTTGTAGGATTTAGTTTCATTTATTCATTCTATAGTTAAAACTACTCATTTTAAAGCATTATTTATTCCAATAATAACAACTAAAATATCATTTTTATTTTGTTCAATAAATTTTCTTACAAGTCCAAAATTAAAAATGATCTCAATATACTTCTAATATTGTTATTTTTCCTTACTACAAAATGCAACATTTCAATATAGCAATATACTTCAAATTTGTTGCCTTTTTTCATTTTCACTACAAATTATATGTTCAAAATATCTATAACAACTTTTTTCTACATTCAAGTTTACTATGTATACATTATTTTCATCTTACAACTTCTATATTTCTTCTTTCTCATTTACAATAATATAATTTCACAATAAAAGTAAACTTTCTTTTTCCCTTGAGCATAGCTCATTTCTTTTAAAACAAAGAACTTCTTTTCTCACAATACAAACTAAAACTAATCTTTCACACAAGATTTCCATTTTGATTCTTTTCTTTCCATACTAAAATTTAAAGAGGAGGTAAATTATACAACTCTTCAATGAACTTATTCAAAAAAATATTATAACTTACAAAGATACATCTCCATTAAACAAAATACAATATTACAAGTCTTCCACCTTGAGTGGGAATAACAAGAAGGTCTAATCACAAGGAAAGATTTCTTGAGGATGCCAACAATGCTCCATGTTTCACATCACAAACAATAGAGCTCCATCATGCTTCATTTGATCAAAATAAAAAAAGGAGGGAGAGGCAACACTCTCCACCCAACCAAGAATTCCAATGAGGAGAAGAAGCCATCATCCTCATCAACCCCCGAGCACCAACCATGTTGCAATGAAAAATGGATCCAACTCATGGCAACAAAATAAGCTTCCACATTAAAATAAAAATATTCTAAAACCATACCAAAACACAATAACTCAAACTACAATCACAAGAAGGAAAGAAGGAAAATATACAAGGCTTCAAAATGTAAAAGCCAAAGGAGAAAGATCTATGGGGAGGTCACTTATGCCTCCCAAAGGGAAATGGGTGACCACCTTAATACCCTCTAATAAAAATCTCAAAACCTATACACACTCTTATGCCTCCCACATTCTCTTATGCCTCCCTACAATCTCTTATGGCTCCCTCAGCAAAATAACCAACTAAGAAATGCAAGCAATTTCTTGTCCAAGGTGGGGCACCCAACCCAACTCCCTCGAAAACATGAAATAAACTCTTATTCCTCCCCACATGAAGATCCCCATATTCCTTTCCTACACCACACTTAGGCAATCTACCCAAGCACCCAACAAACATACAAAAACACTAAAAAACACACACATATGCATACAAAATAAAAGAAATCATTCAACAATATTTTAACTCCTACCTTTCCATGGTAGTGCTTGATCCAAGAGCCACACACCAAGCTTATTCAAGCCCAAAAAATCACCAAGAAGCTCCAAAAAATCCACAAGCACTCCAAAATCCTCTAACTTCCAAAATTCAAGAGCACAAAATAATGAAGTAACCCCCAAACAAGTAAAAGAGCTTGGATAAATAGAAAAGGGGGAGAGGAGGGTGAGATGGATCCATGCAGGATGCCACATCACTCATCCTCAACTCCACCTCACAAGTCAAACCTCAACCCCAATGCACCATAAATTTACTTACACACACAATCCAAGCCCACACCCCCTAACGAAAAACTTCAATTACATGAAAGAAAGTGCAATAAAATTTTACCTTTTTGTCTTCCCAAAACACATAATGGGGTATATTTGTGAGTCCCTAACCCATAGGTAGGGTTGGTATAGTAATTTAAGAGGTGTGGGATGATTTTGAATTTTCCCACAAGCCCCCTAAATTGGCTCCTAAGGCCAAATTCGAATTTTCAATAAGGGGTAGAGTGTACAACACTCAATACCACAAGCACTCAACTTACAACACAAAATCCAAGACCCATCTAATCTAATAAATGAATTATTTTGACCCTTTCAAAATTAATTTAGTAAAATGATTAATTTACTAATCTAGACACAAATCAAGTAATTAGTTAAAGGAGAATACATCACTAAAAAACACATACTAAAATCAAATGAAGGAAACTAATAAAAGAGATAACACATAACCCCTTGGTCACAATTGGAGGTGATTTCCCCCCACGGGAACCCCCTAACAACAATTCAAATACACACACATAACAAATATATGTTGCCATGGTGACCCTTGTTGAATTCATCTAGCATTCCAATGTGGTTGGTCTCTAATCCCATTGTTGTTTGTTGTGTTAAGTTTACCTGCAAAAAACATAATACCTCCTTCGGCGTCGTAGCCGCATAAAAAACATCTAAATAAAATATAAAATATGAATCCATAGACATATATATATATATATATATATACGAATCAAAAACAACATCTAGGAAAGTAAAGATATCATTTACAATTTCTAACAACATCTCGATTCCACATTCCATCAACATCAAGAGGATCATAAGATTAGTTTAATTGTCTAGGTCTACTCAATATGACAAAATATTGCATGTCTATATATATATATAACCATGTCAAAAGACATATCTACATCAATATAAAATGTCTCTAATAATCCACATGCATCATATATGAATCGAAATCAACAACAATCCAGTATCTCTAACATCTAACATCATGCTAAAAAACAAAGCTAAAATAATATCCATAAGTATAATCGATAGTAACGAAATCAATAGTAAAAAGTGTCGAAGGGAAGTGGGCATTACAGTTTCCCTCTTTTAACCCACTTACTAAAACCTTCTATATTAATTTAATCTAGATTATATTGTCCCACCTACCAATGCAACATTTGAGTGATGAATCCCTAGCTGGAAATACTCTGGTTATATTTCTAGTATCCAATCCTAAAACAAAGAAATACATCCACACAACCTTTTCCCGCATCCTCATAGAGATAGATAATTCAATGGGCCTACCGATAACCATTGAAATCAAGGCTCAAGAAAGAACATTGAATCAACCCATGGACTATGAAGGGACCCCCTTCAAATGTAGGAAGTGATTTTCTTTGGGCCATATTACTTCAATTTTACAAAGGTTGTATTATAATAAGAGTGGAAGAGTGTCCTAGTGTAAGTATGGTCTTCCCTATCATTTAGTGGTGATTGGTAACATGAAAAGTGACTCCTAATCTTACTTAGATATAGAAACTTTAGTAGATATAATGAAAACTTCACAATTAGAGGAAAATATTGAGGTGAAGGAATATTTCATGCGATAAAAATAAAGCTATACTCATTGAGTAAGGGAATTAGATTTTGTATTCCTTGAATTAGAGGCAAACGTAAGGGCTATGTATTAAATAGGAGAGGTCTTGCATAGATTTTTTGAGTCTCTTTTCTAGGTGGAATAATTTGATAAAGAGAAGCGGAGTCTGATATTTAATAGTGGAACCCATTTCATCATGGAGATGGATGTTGTTATCTCGGTATCCTTAAAGGAAGATGCTAAGGACTTGATAGCTATGGGTAAGAAGAGAAAAGGACAAACAAAGATGATGCTATATTCTTTAAAAAGGGTGGAATGCAGTGGAAGCTCAAAAACTTAGTGTTATCTTTTAAAGAATTGGTTGTTTATCTTGGTTTATATAGGTGTTATAGCTTGTCATAGGAGCTATTTTTATGGGATATTTGGGTCTATCCCTAAGGGTTAAGCTTGATGCATGAAAAAAACATTTAGTGTGCTTCAAGGTTTTTTTTTCTTGTAGATGGTTATACCAGGTTCTGGGGAACCTGTTATCCAAAATAAGCTCATGATTATTTTTGGTTAACTATACCTATTTTTTCCTCTTTTAGTGCTTTAATCCAATTTTTAGATGTTCCAAGCACTTAAGGTTTCTTGAAAACATCTTCATCAGGTGGGAAATTTCATCCCGTTTCCAACAATATAAAGAAGTAATTCTAACTCATATTTTGCAAGTTACGAGCCGATAGGCCTTGGAAGGTATTTTTGCCCAAAAGCAGGCTGACAAGATTTTTTAAGGATTTTTGCCAATGAAGAGAGGAAGGTGGCGGGAGATATTGAATTTTTTTGCCCAAATGGAAAATGCGGGCCAGAAAAGGGAAATTTTCCAAAGTGAAAAGCGTGTCGGCGGGTCTGCGGGGAGTTATGGAACTTTTTTTCCTTTTTGTAAATAGGGTACAAAGTAAATTTTGGGCCTACAAGCCCATGGGGATATTAAATTTGAAATAAATAAAAATGCATAAAGCCCGGAAAAGGACATGTGGCCATGTTGAAAAGTCAAAGCGAGCTAGCCAGTTGTTGGAGGCAATTTGAAATTTTTGCCCCAAGAAAGTGTAAAGTGTAAAAATGAGCCGCACCTCCACCGATGCCCAAAGAGCCACATGTCGAGCCTTAATTGCATGCAGGATGAAGCACCTTGGTGTGAATTTTTTCCCAAACGTAAAATGTGAACTGTCAGGCCCGAAAATGTTTTTTTTTCCAAAAGTGAAAAGCGGGGCTACGGGGAAAATTTTACATTTTTGTTTTTTGGTGCCAAAAGGAACAAAGTGAATTTCATGCCAATGGATCCATTCTACTCACTGGTTTTCACCATTTTTGTACGAACCCAACTCAAACATTCAAATGGGCATATCTTTCAGCCCAGTGCCTGAAATTCAACAAATTTGGCACAGTTGGAAAGGTATCGACCTCGCCTATGCCATGGAAACCTGAAAATTTAATTTCAAATAGGTTTGGTGGGTGAAAAATGGGGAAAAATCTTCATGCCATTAATACACGATCTTTTTTCTCCAACAACCAGATCGGATTTGATTTAATCTGTCATTATTCCCTTCTTCAACACATCGAAAATACACAAAGTGGTGGAAATGACAGATTTGGGGCAGATTTATAGAGGCATTGATGGAAAGTAGCTAAGATTCAAATTCATTTTCTCACCTCTCTCTCCTTCTTCTCTCTATGTTGAATCTATAAAAGAAGGGGCAGGGCTTATTGTAAAGGGTTAGACATTTCTGTTTTGTGCCCTCCCTTCTTCTTTTCGCAAGTGAATTTGTGGTGCTTTCAAACCTCCCATTCGAGTTATAATACAAAGTTTATTTCCTTTTGCTGGTTGTAATTTATTGTATTGAATCTGGAGCAATAATTATGTTTGTGGGTGATTTTCAACCCTTGTTCGTTGCTATCTTTATGATCTTTCATTGCAGTTTGGCTACCTGTGCATGGTGTTGTATTGCATTCTTGTGTTCTGTGTTAAGTTACAAAATGGGTTTCTAACATTCCTTTGGTGCATCACCTCATTAGCTTAGGTTTATTTTCTTGCATCTTCTTAACCCTGTCTCCTTGGTAAGATAGAGTAGATTTAAATTAGATCCTCTACAATTTATTTATATGTACATGAATAGAGGAAAAGGAACTGGCCTTAATCCAGAGATCTCTCTCAACTCACAAGGTCCCACACTTTGAGAGATGCTCCATATTGTGCAATCACACTAAGAATCTCAACCCATCTAGTTTCAGGAACTCAGGGGTGTTGTGATTCTGCACTAAAAATTTTGGCATGCCCGGTGGGACAAGAAGTCTCTACCTTTATTGCAGTAAGATTGATGTGCACTTGTTTTAATTTTATATTTTAAGAATATTTGAAATTGCACATCTGGTGACTTCAAAAGAATCAAAATCTACTACTTTCAACATTCCAAGCTTGTCAAGTTCATGATAAGAATACAAACAAGGTCAAGAACCAGAGAAGAGGGACTATTTTTCTATCTACACTTGTCCCCAAATAGAAGGGGAAGAGGGAGAAGAACCCAGAGGTCTCCATCTCCACCAAACAGAACCTTGTCAACACCTCCTCCTAGTAGGAAACTCATTCAATCAACAAGGGTTCTTAGACCAATCAGGATGGCACAGCTAAATCCTTATGTCAGTTTCACTGGTAGCATCCCACTCTCCCTCAATGCACAAAATCCAATCCCAGTTATAGCATTAAAGATCATCCCATATTTCACTGGAGAGAACCAGACTTCTCCTAGTGACCACATTCAAGACATTACAAATGTCTATGCAATTCATGAGATCACTAAGATGGACATTACAGTCAAGTTACTAGCCTCTTCACTCAAGCCTAAAGCTTCACAATGGTTTAGTAGTCTAACAACAGGCTCTATTCAAACATGGGACCATCTGTGTAGAGCTCTTCATGGTCAATTTGGAGAGAAGGGAGATAATCTATCCCTATTGGAGCAACTGAAAAACAATCAAGAGGGCCCCTAACAAGTAGTTGACATATTTCAACCTCATATATCAAAGGACATGGGACATGATTCCATTGGTTGTAAAGCTCATAGATGAAGGTGATTTCTTATATTTTCTTAGAGCTTTAAATTTTGATATTGCTTTAATGATTCAATTAATGGGAGGCACCACCTTACCTATAGCCTATAGAATTTCCATAAGAGCTGAAAATTGTTTAATTCAAGCTATCAAACTTGCTCCTAGGCTACCCATGCCTCTATACCTAGAACTAGGAGATCCAAGTATTAGTCAGACAACCACATTAGCTCCTATACCTACTCTTAGGAATTAGAGTTTAGTTGAAGCCTACACCTCATCCTCCAGCACCTCAAAAGATCTTCAAGAAGTTATGAAACAACTGCAAAACCTAGGGAATAAGTTAGTAACTATCAAGAGGCAATAAACTCATAGTTCTAGGCCATATCAGCCTCAAGATCAGTATCAAGATAGACCTCCATATCAATAAAATAGGCCATCATCTCAGGCTACAAATCAAAACCAAAACCAAGGACAACCTCAAGCTGTTAGGCCTTTCTGGTAATATGATCCAAAAAAGCTTCAACATCAAGGGCCTTGGTTCTAGCAAAAAACAACATGGCCCAAGAATATGATTGGGTTTTCCCATGCAATCAGCCCCATAACCAATCAATGTGTTTTAATGGTGCACTAAACCAAGCCTTGATGGTACATACCATTGGTGTTTGACTAGAGTCCAGCCAAGAACAAAATCAGCAACAGGAGTTCAACAGGAAGCATCTCTAAGTGAAAATATGCTTATCAATTGGTAGGCTGAAGATTTCTATGGGATGAATCAAGCACCTTCTCAAAGTGTAGTTGTCAATACACAGTAAAAGAAAAGGAATATTAGAGAGGGAAAATCACCAAATGCAAGTAATCCTCAACCCTCCATTGCTCCACAAGGTATTGACACTTAGAATACAACTCCCAATATACAGAGTCATTCCAAACCACCTTCCAAACCTACTTAGGTACCGGTTGTAACGACCCATGTGAAAGAGAAAAATGTACCGGGAAAGGGGAAGCAAAAGGATATCTCATTTAACATCATCGAACAAATGAAGAAGAAAAATGTGAACATTTCTATCTAGGAGTCATTGGCTATCCAAGGACAAAGGGATCTGTTGTAGACTGGTATGGCCAATTGGTCAAACTCAAATCAGCCCCCTAACCAACAAGAGAAAGTGATTACCAATGCAGTTCATCCTAGGGAAAATCATGGAGGACATCAAGGTAAGAATATGAATCCCCCTCCATTCTATGTTTCATTGATCATTAAGGACAAATTGGTACATAATTGCATGATTGATTTGGGAGAAAGTAACTCTGTAATGCCAAAATAAATAGCCGATCAGCTAGGTCTTCAATACAAAGTAATATCCAAGGGGGTAGTGCAATTGGATGGGACAACAGTGAAAATTGTTGGAGTCATCAAAGATTTGAGCCTCACACTGCATGCATTCCCCAATCTGATTGTGTTGTAGAACATATCGGTCATAGACTTGCCACCACATTTTGTATTTTTTTTTCAAGAGACTTCACTGCTAAGATTAGGGGCTATTTTTCTACTGATTGGTCACACATGCTATTTAGAGCAAGGTATGGAGCTAAGGCCAGAATCAGATTTGAGCCCATTGTATATTACCATATTGATTCTTATGTACCCAGCCCGATCAATGCCAATTGTTTAGCCTTTGATCATGAGGACCTCCCAAGCGCTTGTGAAGTAGATACCAAGGTGGGGTGTATCCCATACTTGACCCTCAATGAGTGGGAAAACAAGAGGCATGATTTTGACCCCAATAAGGAGATGGAGGAATCTGAGATAGGAGTCTACTGTTTGCATGAGGAGAATCATCCTCTTCCGGACATCACCAAGCTAGACCACAAAGATAACAATGAGGTATGGAAATTATTCTTTGATGGCTCAAGAAGAAGACAAGGAGTCAGAGGAGGAGCTATGATTTTTCCTCCCAAGGTATGAAATACTACTCAGCTTTCCGTTTCCAATTTTCCTATTAAAGAAACACATCATAGTATGAGGATTTGGTCCATGGACTGCATTGGGTAAGGAAGAGCGCTATAAGAAACTTGCTAGTGTTTGGTGACTGTGACCTAGTTGCCAATTAGGTACGAGGAAAAAATGCTGCCAAGAATGACTTGCTAAAGAGGTATAAGAACCGGATATGGGACCTCCTCGAGAATTTTGAAGAATTCAACATCAATTCCATAACAAGGAAGAAGAATGAAGTAGCAGATAGACTGACAGCGATTGGGGTAGCCTTTGACATTGTGGAGAGTATCAAGAGTGATAAATCTCAGCCCCATATCAATTTGGTTGTGAGACCAGTTGTCCTAGACAACAACACAATTTGGCAATTCTTCGTAAATGATCAACAAATTGTCAACTTTCTACAAGAAGAAGTTGAGTTCTCCTCTAGGAACTAAAATAGGTTCGAGTAGTAGTATGGTGATGAAGTGGTGCAGATGAGGACCAACAAACTACCAAAGGGTCTTGTCAATTTGGAATCAATCTTCAACCCAAATGACTAGTTCAAAAAGGAGAAGGTGAAAATTCAAGTAAAGGGTGAAGATTCCTAGCCCATTTCTATAGAAGAAGGTAAAACATTGTAGATTGGTAGGGTAAGCACTCAACAAGAAAAATTTGTGTTTATTCAACTCTTTCAAGAATTCCCATATGCCTTTGCCTGGACTTATAAATATTTAAGAGGTTTCAACCCAAAGCTTACACAACACACTATCCAGCTGGATCCAGGAGCTAAGCCTTTCAGACATAAGCAAAGGCCAGTAAACCCTCACATAGAGCCGCTCATGAGAAAATAATTGAACAAGATAATTTATTCCATTATCATCTTTCCTATCAAAAATGCTTCTGGGAAGCATCTTATGGGCAGTAGCAACAAAAACTATATCTGCTGGTAATATAAAAAATTCTTCCATTTAGAAGCATCATTGATGTTTTCAGCCAGTAGTAATAAAAAAATGTTTCCATTCAATAGTGTCATTAATAATACCAATCAAAAACATAAAAAATACTATTGGTTGGTAGAATCCTTCAAGTTGTCATCCTATAGCATCAAAAAAATGCTACAAACCAGTAGCATGCTCTGATCGAAAACCTAATGGGTAACTTTCTAGATATCTCTTTATATAAAGGATTATTCAACATTTTTTATTTTCATTTTTCACAATAACTCATTAAGTCAACCGAAAACCAGGTATATAACTATAACCAATTACCTGTTACACCACTTCTATTAGAATACCTCTTGACATCCAAATTTGTACTCCTATGACCTAACCTAAACCCAATTATAATACCCATCCATCAAACCATCTATGATTTTCTTGTAACAAAATGCCTCGTTCAAAGAAACCAAAATCAACCTCATCCATTGAAATATGTGAATTAATATACAAAAACTTGTCTCCCCCAACTTCGTAGAGTTCTCTCTTATCTCAAATTTATTTTTCGTAGTAAATTAAAGAATCAAGTTTTACGCGGCTAGTCTATATGCCTCATTTTACAATAGATACAATTTAATCCTCAATTACTTGCTAACCAATTATGGTAGTTCCTTAGGTACTTTTCACATTCAAATCCCTTTCGACACACTATCCTTTAGAACGTACCCCAAAGACATTGAGAATTTGATAGGATTACCACATAAAAATGTGGATCTTGTCACAACAACCATACTAGTAGATGATGACATGAAGTATTTGGAGTCTCACTATTAATTTTCTATTGAATCAGTTACTCATATGTTTTTCATAATCATATTTTCAGTTCATCATTTTTTTAATGAATTTTAATTTTTTATTTAGTTAAATTTTTGTTTACTCACACTTACAACTTCCCCAAATATTTCACAAAGGGGATTTTCATTACAGTATTTCAGTCACCATTTTTTGTATGTTATGGTGTTATTTTTACTCCCATATATTATTACAGTATTTCAATCACCATTCTCTTTATGTTATGCAACATGTAAGGTTCTACCTCCCATAGATTGAATCATGAATGAAATTTCACTATTCAAAGCCCTTAGATGATATAAGAAAGCATGTTGGATTGTAGGCCTTACCACTTGAGGAATTATTTCCCAAGTCTTCTGGAATTTGATTTTCAAATCAATCATCTTCTTGTTGGGCATGCACATTGTTGTAGTCAGTTGTTCCACTAGTGATAAATGATATGATTTATCTTCAAAGTAATTGCAAAGAGTTGTTCCAAGCTTGTCCCAGGTAGTAATGGATGCAGTTATTAGGGCATGGTACCATTGGAGTTCTTTACCCTTGAAAGAGGTTGCAAGAAACCTAAGAGCAACATCATCATGTTTAATCAAATAGATAGAGCATACATTGGCCACATGTTGAATGTGTTCAATAGAGGTGACTTGATTTTATCCCATGAAGTATAGAATAATTTTTAGAGTGGCCGCTGGAATATCATCCCGAGCATTGAGATTGAGTGGGATTCCACTGAGTGAAGTTGGTGAAGTTCCTTGGAGGATGATGAGGTTGAAGCATCATGGCAAGGTGCCCTTGTCTATTTTGGTGAGGTGTAGAGTGCATGTGGTGCACTACAGATGGGGATGCATGTGCGGAAGATCTACTAAAAGTGTTTCTTGCCAAAAGTTGGAGGTATTCAAAGGATCCTTCAGCTGCAACACTCTGTCTGGTATGCACTCTTCTCATAAAAGGTGCTTGTGACTATAAAATAGGAGTTCTGGAAATGTTGGGAGTCACCAGATGTGTTGAAATAAGCCTCTAGAGGTTGGAAATACTAATTTCACACACCAGAACTTAGGACTATGAAATTTGAGCTTTCACTGCTGGTCCCACTGGGCATGCCAAAAAAATTTGGTCATCAAACTTGTACCTGTGTCTTGGATATGGAAGGATCGATTCATTTGAGATAACAATGGAACCATCTCTAAGTTGTGGTACCTTACATGCTTGAGAAGGATCACGGGAGAATGTTGGTTCCTCTATCTATTTCTACTGCTACTACTATTCCTACTGCTGAAAGGGAAGACTAAGCTAATAATTCCAAGGAACCAAGGATAGAAGGATAACATGAAAGGAAACTACACTAAAAGGTGATAGCACCAGAAAAAGAGGGATGAACACTATCTGTTCTAAGTGAAAATGAAGGAAAATGTGTGAAAGAAGGCTAGGCACATGTATAGCACAACTAAAACATATTTACCATATCAGTTTCATGGAACACAACTAAAAAAGGATTTGTAAGGGATGTAGAATGACACAACGAGCATGTAGTGTAAAAGGAAGGCAAGAAGAAATAATACAAACACGATTAAGATAGAGAATAGTCACAAAAAATGATTCCATTACTTCCAAGAATACATAGAGTTGTTACAATGGTGAAAGAGGTTGATATCCACATGCATGAGTTAGATCTAGAAGTCTGTGACTTAAAATACAGAAAATTTGAATTCCTTAGAAAAGTGCGTAAGAATCCAAAATGTCCAACATAAAAAATGAGCCCAACTCTTACATTTATAGATGAATTCATGGAAGAATAAGAGAAGGAGAGAAAAACCAAATGTTGAAACAAAACCACCAACAAGAATCATTTAATGCCTGCAAATCCTCTTGGAAATCTGTCAAATGTGCTTCCCCAAGTTCTGTTTGGCATGTTGGAGAAGGAAATGAGATAAGATCAGATCAAATCAGGTGGTTGGAGTAGTTAGATATGCTCATTAATTTCCAAAACAAAGTTTTCCCATTTCTCACCTACCAGATCCACCTAGAATTTGAATTTGAATTTCTAGAACTGTAGCTTATGTCAGTAGGCTATCGAGTTAAGACTAGGAACACCCCGATTGGAGCTCTATAGCAAAAATATATGGCTGTCATAAGTTTTTAAAATTCATTTATGCATGTAAGACATGTGGCATCCCATAGTGGATTTGCTAAAAGGACAACCAACTATGTAAATGTTTCTTTTCCTTTTCTGCCACATGTCACTCATTGATTTGCTACAAGGATTTGGCACCCTATTGGCATGCTTTGACTTGTTTTGTGTGGCACACTCAAGTTGTGTTAGAGAATGACATGTGGCATGGAAAGATGCAAAGACAGGGTTCCAAATATGTGTGCAAGAAAGAATGAGGCATGAGGAAGAAGGTAGAATGAAACACGTGCACGCAATTCATGCGCATGGGAAATGGGGAAAAATAATGAGTGGAGAATGTATGGTCAAGACGCAACTATTATAAGGTAATGTGTGGGGTGCTCTGAGAGGGTCAGGGACTTAGGATAATTGAAGCAAGTGAATATTCGTACATGTGTGCAGGATGAATAACCACTTTTTAATAAGTTTGAAAAGCACAGAAGGTTTTGCGCACAAGGTAAGCCAGTGGACCTGTTCGAGGAAAAGGATTACACTGGAAAAAGAGGAAGGGGAAGTGCTTCAAGGGTACCCTTGAAAAATATCCCCTATATAATGTGCCTAGATTATTCTGCCAGTGTAGAACACTTCTACTTTACATTTTGATCAACAATATGATATATCTCGTATTAAATAGACATGCGACAAGGGGGTAAGTTATTGATGCGCGACAAGGAGGGTTTGCAAATACACAATGGGTTTAGTTGATGCACTGTGACGGATAGTTGATGTGACAAGGAGGTAGCCTATATTGATGCATAATAGACCCACAAAAATAAATAGATTTGTTGACGATTTAACAATGGAGATTTTTTCGATGCATAAGAAGAGGGCAGAGGCTGCAGATGCGTGACAGTGAGCATTTGCTGTTGCATGTATCAATAAATGCCTATTGAGGAGCATGTCAACAAAGGCCTATTGATGCACATCAGCAAGGCCTTGTTGACGCACGTCACTAGAGGTTTGTTGACTTCGCGACAATGCAGGCCTTAGTAGATCGTTGACGCGTACAACTAACGGCCTTAGTTAATGCGTGAAAAGGAGTTACTAACAGATATTGACACATATTAGACGCATGGCAAATAGTTTTTTGATCCGTTTGACACGAATATTTTTTTGATGCGCAAGCAGAGGTCAGAGGCTGCAAATGCACGATGGAAGATTTGCTGTCAGAGCGTCAAAAAATGCATTCTACGCTGCGTTAACAAACCTCACATTGACGTGCGTCAACAAAGGGGCTTATTGATGTGTCGTCACTTGTAGGTCTGTTGAAGACAAGTCACTGCATTTTTTGACGCGCGACAGCTAAAATCTCCCATCGCGCGTCTGTAACCTTCTGTCTTCATTCCACTTGAAGAATCAGGAGAAAAAGTTTTGAATCATACAAACGTACCAAAAAATTCACCTTCCCGTGACAAAACCAGTTCTGGGGATATTCGCTAGGTATTTTCCACCTCACGATTTCCAAGAGGTCTCCTAAAATGAACCCTGGTTATAACACAAGATTTAAGTGAAGATTACAAACAAAGTTTACAAGGTGCTTGTACGTAAATGAAATAACTTACAGTTTATCAGAAGTGGAATGATTGTAAGAAGATGTACACAAGATGAATAATGGAACAAATAGTTCAACAATGGAAACATTTCAAAGGGGACCAGTGGAAGCATTAAGGTTCAATACTAAATAATGTCCAAGCTCAAAATGAAGCCAAAACTATTGTAGCTGATACATTGCTTTGTGTAATAAAGAGAGGTTCAAGACTATCAATATGTATGCTAAGTGGCACCTCAAGATAACTAGCTTATTCATAATGATATCTTAGATATCATAAGAGTCCATGTTTGAATCATCGAAAAATTCATTAATATGAGGCTCATAACCAAAATATTCCTACCTCCCTCAATTTATCTTGATGGGTCTCCCTAGCAATGTACATATAGCCTCCCTGAAATGTTCTTTGTGATGTTCATTTCTTGAACTTGGTATCCATTTACTCAATGTAATTGTAGCATCATCAGAGATTGGAAATAATAAATGTTTCTTATTATCACAAGGTTGAGGACACCTAATATAAATTTATCATTGTGTAAATATACTCTCCATAAAAATGGGTTGTACAACTTACAATAGGGTTATTTTGGAATCTTATGGAATAATTTTTTACATATTAAGAATAGTGTCCACAGTAGGTTGCATGACAACTCACTTGGTCATCTACAATTTCCTAGGATGTAACAAGTTAAATATTCAAGAATCTGATACTTTTCATTTATTAACATTATTAGAGGTCACAAGGTCCATTTTAAAAACTTGAAGTTAGTCCATCAAGGGTAAGCAACATGTTCATACCCTTCCTAACAAGTCAACATGATTCTAACTGATTTTCCTCACCTTAAGCACATTGTTTCAATTAAAATTCTCATTGGATAGGGTTCATTTTAAAAGTCAGACCTCACTCGGTGAATCAGAAATCCTTCTAACTACCTTGTAAAACTCTAATTTATGGACCAGTAGAAGGGGTCAAATTTTCACCCAAGGGGACATGTTACGAGTGGGTTGTAATCAAAAATCTCAATGTGATTTGCTAAGGTTGGTGGCAGAAGGCTGGGGATTCGCGTGACGGGAAATTTTTCTGTCACGCGGGATCAAAATTTCATTTGTGACCGCACCTCTGTTGTGCCAATAGGGACATGTGGCGGCCTTTTAAGTCAATAGGTCTAGTAAGAGGGAATTCACTAAGGTGGTAGATGATGGGCCTCACTGCATTTTGTTATTAGGCGCGAAAATTCCCACAAAATGTTCGCAGTCGCCCGTCTGCAGCCTCCGACCAGGGCTTTCTCATCAAAAAATGAGATGTACGCAAAGGAAAGAAGGACTATTTTATAAATGCGTCAAGATAATGTGTCAATATGTTCTTATTACTCCTTGTCCCTATGTTTCACTAAGGGAGGGAAACAATGTCACTAAGGCCTTTGACACCCGGGTCACTAATAGGGTTCCTATTAAATCGCGCGTCACAAAGGCCTCTGTTAGAAATTTGCGTCAAATAGAAACCTAATGTTTGACCGTGCGATCAATAGGCCTTAGGTATCGAGCGACAAGGAGTTATAAAAAATATTCCTAAATTTAAAAAGGCCCAAGAAAAAATAAGTTTGTTGATGCCTCCACTGGATATTGCCCCGTGATGACACAGGCTAGAGGTCGGATTGGCTGCAGACGCGCGGTACAGAAAATTCAAAAGCTTTCGCGCGTCCAAACAAACATGACGCGTATCATTAGAAAATAGTGATTTTGCTAAGTATTTGATGGGAAATATTCGGGCCGCGGGTCAATATCAGGGAATATTGACTCCCACTGCATTTTTTGTCTCTTGATGAAGGTAGGAAAACTTCAGAGGGCCATAACTGAGCCTTATGTCGCAAATCTCTTTTATTCTCAGGAGAAGGACTTTCTAGATATATCATACCCTCTTTGCAAAGAAATTCATAAATTCCCGTAAAAAACCGGTAAATGGGGATAATGCGTCAATTTTAGAAAACATCTGCTAACATGCTCAATAGAAATTACTAGTAAGGTTTGACTTAAAATGACTTACCTTGTTTCAATTTGACTCCTTAGTTGAGTGCTGAACATGTCCAAGGTGCGCACAGACATGGATGATAATTTCATAGGAAGGATTTAATGTGTTTTAGGAAGATTCAGACTAGTTCTATTTGAAAATGGAACACGTTATTCTGACAATTGATAGAAAATGGAAATCTGGAGTAAGGGGAAGCTATGGGTAAATTGCATGTTTAAATTACTTTTCCAAGTGAGATTTCCATTATGTCAACTATTGAGTTATTGATGTCTTAACATGCTAATTATTATATCATTTTCAAGTTGATCACCAATATTGTATGTAAGTTGTCCAAATTACTGGATGACAAATTTGGATTGACAGTACTGGATTCTAATTTCCAATTATTAATTTCATTCACAGAATCCATTTCTTACCAAAATATTATATCATCATTTATCATTCATGTGTCCAATTTCATATTCCCTTTATCAATTTCATTTAAATGTTTCATGAATCAAACTATGTAATAAATCCCTGCAATAAAGCTTGATCAACACTCAATAGAGCAATATTTGCATATATATCTTACAAGAGCTGGCACCTTACTGCTATTTTCCCTTATAGATGATGCATAATGTCTATAGACTCTTGATCAAATAGAGATTTCAATAAACCCCATCTTTTTTATCCTATACAATTATGTAAACATACTGTCTATTCTATCCCATGAAAAGTCCATAATAGATAAATTCATTCATTTAAACCGTTTGACACTAATCAAATAAATCCAATAATATACTTTGACAGTCTATACCATGTCATTGAAGAGTTATCAACCCACAGAATCCTTAGATTTTTTCCAAGTAACAGAACAAAAATAAAACAATCCTTCACAATGTCAGCCAAGCATGAGAACTTCACATAAACCTCCTTACAAAGTTGTAAGAGTCTTCACAAGTATAACATTGAAACAAATAGTTCATCCAACATCATGAAATTAAGAAAGTGACTCATTAAAATGAATGATGTTTCACAAGTAGGACTGTCAAATCACTTCTCCTTTAGTGCTCCAATAACAATCATAATATGGTAAACTTCCTGATTTTATAGTTAAAAATGTCACCAAATTCATTCTGGGTGATGAAGGTGACAACGCTCTCCACCCATACACAAGACCATACCCATACTCATAAAGGAGGCAAATTAACTGGGCTTCATCATTGGCCCCCCGAGGCATACAATAATTAATCCCCTATAGTGATTCCAAAGTCACATGGAGACACATAATCTGGCTTCCCATAACTCCAATCATTCTTTTAACAGTTGCACAAGTCAATTCTAAGACATAGTCTTTGAAAAAGACTTTTACAACTTTCGCCAACATTGCCAAAAAAAATCAGGCTCCATTGCAAGCCCAATATCCGAGCAATTGACATCATGGTTGAAGCTACTTATCACCAAAACCAATAAGGCATACTTATTACAAATTCCATAATCAAATTCAAATGTCTACCAAACATTATGGAATCCCCTTGCCCATTATCCACAATTTACTGGTTAAGTTAATAGGGGATTAATCACATTAAAGTAAGAGCACATTAAGCTATTTAGAATCGTTATGTATGGCACATTGGATATTTAAAATCCAACTACCTCACAAAATAATTATGATGAGCCAGTGGCATATACAACACATTGTATCCATGGATTCCCCATAGCCCTTTAGGCTTACACCATTCCAATGGGGACCTTCTAAATACAATAAACAAAAACATAACAACATTAGTAGTTTATAAATATTTCTTTTTTGCCATTTTTGCCAAGGTTGCCAATATCCTTGAGTCCTTCATTTTATTTTACGAAATCATGATGCATCACTATTGTTTCTCTCATTTTAAAATTTTGTGCAAAATCCCATGACCATACCTCTTCGTCCTAAAGAGTGCCATATCAATGACATAAAAAATAATTAAATATGTATATGTGTCAATTCACATCATCAAATAACATAACTAAATCATCACTAAAATAAAAAAAAATCACCAATTGTTCATAATTTAAAAATATATTAATTCTATCATTTCATCGAAAACAATGAGGTCATAAAAATTGTTAGCACATTAGTTAATAATACATTGTTAGTTGTTAGTTAGTAAACAGTTACTTATCTATTTTTATCTTGTCCTCCCTCACGTAGCCTATATATTGGCTTGCACTTCTGTATTGATATATAGCAATAAATAAAACATTGTTCTTCGGCCATCATTGGTATCAGAGCCTTTGTCCATCCTCTGCCTGCGTGGAATCTGGAGTTTGTTTTTGCCATGATTAATAATCATTGGCACAGTAGAAGCAACCTGGGAAGAAAACAACATTGCATTTCTTTATGTGCTATGCACTGGAGGATAATTTTCTCGACCAAAAAAAGATTTGGAGGAGCTGTGGAACATGTCTGGAGCCTGCTGGTGTTGGAGGAAATTCTAGTAGAGTAAAGCGACCAGACTTATGTGGATATTTGATATCCACTTTCTTTAGCAATGACCTATGTTGAGGGAGAGAAGGAGACTATTGCTATGCGTGGATTTTTGAAATTTCCATCATTCGTATATTG
The DNA here is from genome assembly GCA_019776745.2 of Taxus chinensis. Lineage (NCBI taxonomy): Eukaryota > Viridiplantae > Streptophyta > Pinopsida > Cupressales > Taxaceae > Taxus > Taxus chinensis. Next base: position 874,802,898 of record CM034151.1, on the reverse strand, counting down.
AAATGTGTAGATCTGGAGACCTGCGGTGAACAACAACTTGCCATCATTTGTTCTTCTGCACGCATCTCTAGAGACCTTCCGTTTACAGCAACCAACGAGCTAGAGAGGAAGATTTGTAAGACTTGTTGTTATTGGCAAGGAGAAATGAATAACATTGAAATTGAAATCAACCTTTCATTGGAGCCGCTATTTGTTTTTTTGTCTAAACGAGTCCATTATTCAAGCTAACACCAACAAAGCCTGTAAATTACAAAACTGTGTGTACGCGTATGTCGTAAATTACAGATGCAGAAAGCACCGCGAGTAATGCACCAAATATTTGGGTATTGAGTGACAATGAAGACACCACTTGAATGTTCTTTGCCTTGGTCAATGAGCTCCACAACACTTGGAATATTCTCTTTGATGAGATTGTGTGCCAAGGACTATTGGAGTATTTTTGGTTCGACTTTTGATGTCAAGCATAGCGGATTCATGTAGAACTTGAACATGGTTATGATGCAGATGATGAACACAAAGTATAATGCCCATAGGAGCATCCACGTCTCATTGCACGAGCCTATAGAACCCATCTTTGGGACAGATTCCTTCAGTAAGCATTGTAGCCATTTTTGAAAAATTAATAAATAAAATACAATTTTGAGTTTTTGAAAATGTCTGCTCTAAAAATATTGCTATCCGATGCCCACCTCTTGAAAGGGCCAAATTTCACTGCATGGAAAACCAAGATGCGGATGATTCTTTAGTTTGAAGATTGTTGGGGGATCATTTCTGGCAAAGATGCCCCTCCCACAAACACTGATATGTTGGTTAAATATGAAAATTCTGATGCAAAAGCACTAATGCTTATCACCTTGAGCCTTTGTGATGAGGTGAAACCTTACATTCGGGAAGCAACCACTTCCTCTTAGGCATGGACCGAATTGTGTACCATATATGAAGCCAAGAATCTGATGAAAAAGTCACATCTTCAGACAAAGCTTCACATGATGAGTATGCATGATGGTGAATAAGTAGAATCCTTCTTACGGCGTGTGACCGAGTTACATGCAGAACTCTCTACTCTCAGTGAACCAGTGGATGAAAATTTTCTAGTCCCACTCACCTTGCAAGCTCTTCCTTCCCAATTTTAGACAATGATCACCAGGTTGACCATCACTCAACAGGAGGTGAGTTTTGCCACATTGGTGAATTATCTCCAGCAGGAAGAAGCCATGCAGAATGTTCAAGAAACCTTTGAAGACAAGGCCCTCATCACGAGGAAAAAGCATAAGCCTCGAAAAGGGTAGTCATCCCCCTAGAATCAAAAGTAGCATCGTTAGTAGCAACCTTCTTAGTAGCCACCACAGTGGCCACCTCAGAAGTAGCAGAACAACAAGGTGGATAAATGGTGCCACATTTGCTCCACGGATACGCACATGACTTTGAACTGTTATTACAATGGTTGCAAGTATGGAAACTCTGGAAAAGAGAGCACTTGTGGCCAAGGATATTCCAAGAAATCCTGATGGCGTGCTCGTAATCAGAGGCAGAAGGGTCACATTGCTTCTCAACAGGATGCCACCTCTGATGAAGAGGTTCCAGACACGACTCATTCTGACATTTTTCTAGTCTCATAGACCTCTCAGCTATCATAAAATGTCTAGTTGATTGATTCGAGTGCCAACAAACACATGAGTGGCAATAAGAAGTTATTCCATACTCTGAGTGACCGGCCCACTGGAGATTGGATCACCATTGCAAACAATTAAGAGTATATTGTGGTAGGGATTGGTGATGTCATCATTCCTCTTGGGACATGAAGATGTACACTCACGAAGGTGCTATATGTTCCAGGTTTGACCTCAAATCTCTTGTCTATGAGTCAACTTCTTAACCATCGAATGCAGGTTGAATTCTTTGTTGAGAAAGGGGTCAAGTCCTACATCATTTCCTAGGGAGATTTAGTAATTGCTTGAGCATTTCTGAAGGGCCGTCTATTTGCACTAGATGCAGTCACTTCATCTAGCATTGCTCTCTCTTCTTTAATGGTAGAGTCCACTACACTATGGCACTTTCGATATGGTCATCTTTCTGTCAAGGCTCTGCATTAGCTCAGTGACAAGGAAATGCTAAGAGGGCTTCCTCCACTCTTCCATTCCTTACCTATTTTCTCGGGATGTCTTGTCGGTAAACAACATAGAGGTCCATTCAAATAGAGCTCTTATCATTCTATGGAGCATCTTCAGGTCATTCACACTAATCTGTGTGGACCTCTGCCAGCTAGCTTCTAAGGTTTTGAGTACATCCAGCTCATCATTGATGATTACTCATGGAAAATGTGGGTATATTTCCTCCGGAAGAAGAGTGAGGCATTTTCCAATTTCCAAACCTTCTACCAACAAGCCACCAGGTAGTCTGGGAAACCTCTCCTTCTCCTCCACTCAGATCGAGGGGGGGAATTTATGTCAAAGAAGTTCTTAGCATACCTGAAGTAGCATGACATTCAAAAACATCTGATTGCACCCTACATGCCCCAACAAAATGGGATTTTTGAGTGACACAATAGGAATTTCATGGAGATGGCTCGTTGTATGCTCTCGACCGCCAATTTGGAGGATCAGTTTTGGGTAGAAATAGTCTAGACATCAGTGCATCTACTAAATCAGGCACACACGAAGATCTTGCAGAACAAAACACTGGACGAGCTATGGACTAGTCATAAACCTTTTATTCATCATTTGAGAGTTTTTGGTTGTACTGCATATATGCATGTTTCAGATGAGAGAAGGAATAAGATCGATCCAAAGACACCGCCATGTCTTTTCTTGGGGTATAGTACTACCTCAAAGGCATATCGCCTCATGGATCGTAAGATGAAGAAGATCTACGAGAGTTGAGATGTGGTATGTGATGAGTCATCCTTTGACTCCCTGCCACACAATGGAGATCCAGGACCGACCTCGTCACATAGATTACTCACACATCTAGATGATGGGCAAGATGATTCTTCTCGGAGAGAAGAAGAGCTGAGTGGAGACTTGTTCGTTGATCTTGGCACACTGGAAAACACATCTTCACATCAGTAGAAACATCATCAACATCTGAAATGGGTCCAGAATACTATTAGGGATGCACACCTAAACTCACTTCTAGGTGCTTCTATCAGAACATGAAGTCAAGCCAGACATGAGGTAAAATTTGCACTCATGAGTTTAGTTGTTGAGAGCACCAAACCTTACACTGTTCGTGAGGCATTAGACCAACCATAGTGGAAACAGGCTATGGATGTTGAATATGATTCCCTAATTCAGAATGGAATGTGGGAACTTGTCAATCTGCCTCCATGTAAGAAATCCATTGGCTGTAAATGGATTTTCAAAACAAAATATAAGGCAGATGGTTCAATCGACAAACACAAAGAATGACTTGTTACAAAGGGTTATGCACAACAAGAAGGAATTGACTATGATGAGACCTTTGCACCCACTGTGAAAATCAAAACCATCAGAGTTGTCTATGCACTAGCAGCACAAAATGGATGGAAACTACAGTAGATGGATGTCAAGAGTGCTTTTCTAAATGGTGATCTAAAAGAAGTGTACATGGCCCAACCTGAAGGGTTTGTAGATGAGCATCAACCACACAAGGTATGTCATCTAATAAAGTCTCTTTATGGACTCAAATAAGCACCTAAGGCATGTTATATAAAAATTGATGATCACCTATTGCAGCTTGGATTCACTCGTAGCCCTTCAGATACAAATTTCTATATCAAGAAGGTAGGAACAGAGATTTTCATTCTAGTTTTGTACGTAGATGATATTGTGATCACAGGAAGTTCTGAAAATCTTGTAGATGATGTAAAGAATGACATAAAGAAATCCTTCAACATGACCGATTTGGGGCTACTTCACTACTGTCTTAGCTTGGAGATATGGTAGAAGGATAATCATATCTTCGTCTCCCAGATGAAATATGCGAAAACACTTCTGGAAAAGTATGGAATGTCAGATTGTAAACCAATGTCCACACCTATGGAAAAAGTTTTACATATATCTAGATTCTAGGATTCATCGCATGTAGATGGAACTCACTATAGGTAGCTTGTGGGGAGTCTCATTTACTTGACTTATACCAGACCAAATCTTTACTTTGCAGTGAGCTATCTCACCAGATTTATGCAGGAGCCAAAGAAATGTCATTGGATAGCAGAAAAGCATGTGTTGAGATATGTCTGAGGTACAGTTGACTTTGGTCTGGAGTATCAGAAGAACACTCAATTCTTCTTACAGGGATATACAGACTCAGACTATAGAGGAGTCGTTGATGATAGGAAATCCACTTCAGGATATGTTTTTCATTTCAGATCTAGACCTATCTCGTGGATTAGCAAGAAGCAAACTATTGTTTCTCTCTCATCCACTGAGGTTGAATACCACATCACACGAGGAGCTTTGTGCGAAGTAATTTGGTTATGTTGCATTCTTACAGATATAGGGATTCCTAAAGAGAAACCTCTCATAATTCACTACGACAATCAAGGTGTGTTGAAGCTTCTGAAGAATCTTGTTTTTCATGAACGTACAAATCATATTGAGTTGGAATGTCATTACATTCATGAACAGGTCTTGAACCAAAAAATTTAGCTCCAGTACTGCCCTACTGATTTTCAGGTTGCAGATATTCTCACCAAGCCTCTTGGCAAGGTGAAGTTTGATTTGTTTAGGGGGCACATTTGTAAGAGCAATGTATTAAGGGGGGAATGTTAGCGTATTAGTTAATAATACATTGTTAGTTATTAGTTAGTAAACAGTTACTTAACTGTTCTTCTTTTTTCCTCCCTCACGCAACCTATATATTGGCTTGCACTTCTGTATTAATATATAACAATAAATAAAACATTGTTCTTTTGCCAGAAAAAATGACTATATTGTCTAATAAAATCTATATGTCAAAATCCGATGTGTCATTGTACATATAAAATAGTAACTCTAGATCATCATCAACACTTAAATATCAATCCATGCATAAACTTCACACTATGAGTCACCACATATACATAATAAAAATATCTATAATGGCTATCAAAATACAAATCAAATATTATAATGTCCATATATCAATGTCTACTGATCAATATGATAACAAAGTCCTTGCCTCAAATCCAAAGTAAGCAAAAATCATGGTAAGATCAATGTCGAAGAGGAATGGGCACTACATCCAACAATAAATTTTCTTTAATATCCTATAAAATGTTTGTAAGAGGTGTAAGGCCAATTGTAGTTGTTATGGTCCATGGAAAACATCTCTCATCTCCTTACATAACTTATTTGATACATGCATAAACCCCATTATATACTCATATGAAATTTATGCCGAAGGCGTTCTTGTAGTGAGACTACACCTGCTGGGGCTGACAACAGTCAGATATCTAACCGATCACATTCCTCCTCCCACATTCATTGAAATCCAACGGAACACAAAATTTCAGGCATGAGTTTCGCAGAAGTTGACAATTGGAGGCTCCACATTTTCAGGACGTGTTTGATGTTTGGACTGACAACTGGTTGTTGTTGCTGCAGATCCGAGCCAAGTGGTTTTTTCTTGCATTTAGGACAATTATTTGTACAAGGCTGAGATAGGTGGTTCGATGTCTACAATTCGTTTGTAACTGTATGATTTTATGAATATTTAGGAACTTTTCAGGGGTGGAATCCTTGGGAAAAAATTGATTCTAGGTAGGTAAAAGAATGGTATTGGGCATTGCTAGATCTAGGTTTCGTCCTATTTAGATATATGATGGATTTGTAAATGATTGATTTCCCTCATAACAGAGGCAAAATTAGACTTCAAATATAAGCCATTTGGGTTGATTTCCCTCCAAACGTAGACAAAATTGATTGATTGCCATATGATCAAAGAGGTATTTGGGTAGTATGGCCCCTGTCCAAGACACGGAATTTAGGTCCTCCTTAGATCTGGAGTCCCCTATTGGAGTAATAGGGTGCCAACTATCCGAAGGTGATCTGAGAGAGATAGTTTATGAGAACTTCATTGCAGCATGTAGTTCCTTTGCTGGAAAATCCATCCTTACATACATACCTCAATCAGAGAAGGCAACAGAGAAGCTTGACAAATCATTGTATGTTTCTCCTACTCTGCAAAAGTCATTGACCTCCGCTGCTACAAGTAAGATGAAGAAGGGCGCCCTTGGTTAGAGATCATCCTTAAAGAAGAATCACAACATCCCTTCCAGATCCAAGAAGCCACAAATAATTAGAGAGCTCACGAGGATGCAGATGAATGTGACTGAACAGACTGATGCCTGTGTTAGGTGAGCTTTGTTGAGAATTTCTGTTGGATAGGTACAGAGCAATAATCGCACTCGTGTTTTGGTTCCTTTTATTTCACCAAGAAGTGCAGGTTAGATTGTGAGGATTTATTGAAAGCTTATATATAAAAGGATCACACTAATAATAACATGACTTCATTGTTCTTGAATACTGTCACTGGTACATCATCTACAGAGAATCTATACATGTAATTATGATGCTCAATTCAACATGATGATTTAATAAATTAGAAGGAATTAGAATTGGGTTAGCATAAACTACACTTACACTATATGATAGTGGTTCCATAGAATGGAGTAGGTGTGAAAATCTGCAGAAGGATCAAACCAGAGATTAACTCTCTGCTCTCTATCACCCTTGCCATGGGAAAAGACATTGGTTTGGATAGTATATGGTTTTCCTGATTTGTTTCCCAAAAACTCAAAATCCAGTTCATCTCTGACTACGTCTGTGTCTGAATTCATCTGCTCAAAGGGAAACCCAATACCACAAGTTAATTGAAAAAGAGCATTTAGATAAATTACATTCTTAACCCTGAAGGGGGGCCTAGAAGAGAGACCTGGTTTACAATTGGTGGGGAAATTCTCAAAACTTGAAAACTAAAAGCAAGTAGAATAGAACAGTTAGACCTTGCTTTAGTGTTGAAAGAAGGAAAAGTATATGAGTAAATGTAAAATTGTAAAGACAATTTGACTAGGCACCATTTATGAGACCCCCTTTGTGGAACTGGAATCCCACGAAGGTAATTGTTTCCATTTATATTATATACTATTCAAATGTTATATTCCTAGGTTTTCCACTAGGTAGATTAGAAGGGGGTAACCCTAAAATCAAGAGAATTCTCAGACAACCATAAATATTGCACATATTTCATCAAGCTTGAATTCTTGGACAAAAATAAATAAGAGAGAAAATAGTAGGAAATGTGATCCAATGTTGAATGCTCAAGAGTTTAAATATTGACTTGTTGACACTGTGTAGGCATTTGTTTTTAAAAAGGTGTGCATATGTATAGTCAATAGCTGGTTGGTTTATTGGGGAAGTTTTTTGCTTATTACAACTGTATCGTAGATTAAATTATGCTGAGTGTATTGCAAAAGTCATGTTGGATAGAGTATTGGATTCCTTACTTGATTTTCTTTAAAAAATCTATTAAAATTAGTCACATATTTTAAACATGGGATAAGTAAATACAAAATGTTATTTTATATAAACATTGATGCAAGTCATTAATTATGTAGTTCACACAATAGTGTTCATTGATAAATTTGGAATTTTAATGCTTATGGATATAACCCAATTTTATTGGGAACTTGCATTTATATTTGTTCCATTGAGTGCTTGCCAATTTAGGATCTTAATTTCTTTGGAGATCGCCATTTTCGCTCAAATTAAATTCTTAAATGTCGTATTCATATATCTCTCTCTTGCAAACGCATCAAGCGTTCTCTTTGAAGAAACAAAAGTCCTCCAGTAGGATATACACAAGTAAATGCATCGTAGAGGTAAGTGTTACACTCATTGTAATCCGCCTGAATTTTATCAAAAACACCGCTGCGAAGTATTTAACAAACCCTAATCTAAGTTTTGATTGCGGGTGGTCAAAATATTTTTAAAATAATCTTGTTATTCCTTACAATTATCTTTATTGATATAATATTTTATATAAAACCTTTTATTTTGTATATTATTTAACAAGTGTGTTGATGGTTAAGAAAATTATTTAGATTGATTAACTTTTGGCCATCTGACCATCTGAAGCTACATTAGGCCAGAGATGAGAAGGTTTTTAGATCCACAATGCATACAAAGACGATGGGCCAATGTTGAAATATTTATTCTATCAATTATATGTTAGTCTTTGTGTTCATTTATTGATCATCAAGGTGTAGTCAACAAGGTTACATTCGTGTCGCTGTCATCTCAGAAATCAATCACAAAAGCCAAGAAATCATAGGCATTCATCTGTAACCAGTTGTTGGAAGGTCTTAATTATTGAAACATGTCCATCCATATATTCCCTCCAAGTACTTGACATTACAACTAGATACATAGTTTTTATAAACTTATGCAATGAATAGTCATTAAGGACAAGTTCCAAAATTAGAACATATTTAATTTTCCCTTGTTTATTTTCCCCTTTAAACACCACTGACTCTCCTGTAATTGCTGCACTACTCCAATCATCAACCTAATAGTTGGACAAAAACACCAATCTTTATTTTTGCATGGTATTAATACTTGAACATTCTAAGTGTGCTCTGTGTCTCCCTGTCATTTCCATTGATGTGTCCCATGAAACATGCATTCAACTTCCCCTTACATCTACATTATTTCCATCTACCACATAAAGTCAATTCTGAAACATGGGTTTTCTCCTTTTTGAGATTTACAAACATGTCATGCTCTTTATAGATGGTATTTTTTTACATTGGCTCTTTGATTACTCTTTCCTTTCAGACATGTTGTTCCACCCCCAAATGCCATTTTCTACACCATTTTTCTTATTTCATTTTTCAATTTCATCTAATTTCACTTTCTCACTCTATCTCTTTCAGCATTCACATCGTACACTTCACGTACGATTGCTAGTTTTAAATAAAATCACTTTAAGTAATGGAAACTCCACACTCCTAAAAAATTGGGTGAGATCCATTCTAATAGAGCTTGCACTTTCCTATGATCAAACTTCAATCCTTTTTGAGATATCACAAGTACCAAGTTTACGAAATTATCCGCCTAGAATTTCACAAGAAATTTATCCTTATCAAAATGTGTACAAAGTGTTTCTCTTGACACAAAGACACAATGTAAAACTTTCCTAAAAATGATTGAAAACTTTGATATTGAGTCACATGAATTTTTTTGGTGCATTGTTTAGCCTGGAGTATAAGACCACCCACTCATATAATCTATCTTATGTTACGAAATTAATCTCCCTAGTCTAATGATACCCACTCTTCATGTTAATATTTTTAAAGTATCTTTCCCCACTTAAACAATCCATGCAAAGTAGTAAAAATCTATAATTGATGAAAATAATGTTGATCACCCTAGAACTAGTGCACACAAGATGATAATTTCTATAATCAATCCCTACTTGAACAAATATTGGACTTTCTTATTCATATCCTAATTCTCTATATTAGGAAAACTAGAAAGTAGTTGTACGAATATTCCATCATATATTTTATTATCAATATATATCTTTTATTTCATTTATATTTTGGAAAGTTGTATATGCTAAATTTTACAAGTTATGTCTTTGGGGATAACTAATACAAATATGTTAAATACATATTTATTAACCAAAACTTGACACTTATCAATCTTAAGGTGTCTATCTTGAATTTTTCACATAGATTTATCAATTAGAGGATTCATAATAGTTAATGGACCCATCAGATTCTTCAAGTGTGTTATGTCCTTGAATGATAGGTGGCCTCAATTTAATCGTACTATTGCTATAGGATTAGAAAAATAATTTTAAAAATAACGTTTGAATTCACTTTCATCAAAGATAAAGTATAATATTATTAATTCTCTTCTATAAGTATAATGAATTATTTCCCTTCCCTGTGTAAAATGAAATATTGCAATATGACAATCAAATATACAACAAATTTAATATTCAATCATTAAAATCCACCATCAACATGTATGGCTATTTCAATTTTCACCGCCATAAAATTAAATATTTGTAACAAAATATAATTATAATTTAAACAATTCAATTTAAATTTTCGTAACCTAATTAATAATTTTCTAATGTCTTAACGTCTTCGTGAAGAACATTCCTTACTTAATAGTATGCCATTTTCTTTATATGCCTTTAACTCATCATCCTTATTAGATGAGAGAATAATTTTAATTGTACTTATACTAGCAATATATCCCATGGGTGAAAGTCTACACCATTTGAGTTTTAGAGATGGGGTTATTTTGAATGGATATTACATTTAGCACAGTGCTAAGAAAATGTATATCTAGGAATTGTGGTAAATGAAATTTAGATATGTAACAAGTATAAGTTATAATATTATACATGTATGTGAATATTGTAAAATTTAAATGAAAGTATAAATTAATCAAAATTCAATAAAGTTTAGAGCATCATGAAATATTTATTCATATAGTTAACTGTAGAGATAAAAGCTATGTTAAAGTATGAATTTTGGTAAAAGATATTTGCAATAAGGGATATGTTTTTTTTACAAAATGTAAACATTTATATGTATACAAATTTCAAACAATTTAAACTTTTTCCTGATAAAATAAATTTATACACAAATTTATTAAGTATGCATTTTATGTGATACGTAATTAGATTTGATCAAAAAAATCCAAAATGGCCATTTGAATATAATGAGTAAAAAACTATTTGTTACATTGCATTATGGTAGAGGTTGTACCATTGAGCCTTCATCATCTATGTTAGAATCATAAATTAGTTTCTATATATAATGTGGATGTGAATATATACAATTCATCACTATACCCTCTAATGTGTTTGTGTGAATCAATGTAGGGAATAGTATATACAATTCTTTAGGAGTTAATCATGAGTTAATAAAAAACAATTAAATCGAAAACCAAAAAGCTTAGATGTAGACATGTGCCATAGTGTCCATTAAATAAGAACTAAGTGAAATGGTTAGTAAACTATTATTCATATGCATTATAATTTCTAGTTGTGCTTTGCATGTTATTTTTAGTTTATTATTTTGTAGGGTATTCAAATACATCTATTTCTCAAAACAATCGAAATTGAAATAAATGGCATTTTACTTGAATGGTGTAATCTAGAGAATCCTTTATGTTTTTTAATATTGTCAATCTTCATTTAGCATTCTCTTGATTAAGTTCATCAGAGGATACACATGGGGTTCCCAAAACGGAAGCACAAGACTTAATGTGTTCTTATTCAAACTCCCTTACCAACTAAGATCTAACTATATCCCCAAAAGCCAACAATGATCTTACTTTTTAAAATTACTTAATGTTTCACAACAATGAGGATAAATTTTAATCCGTAGCTTAAGGTTAATGAGGGTAGATTATTTTACACCGGTAGATAACTCCTTTATTTCCAATTAAATACTCTTAATTTTATCTACAAAAACACAACTTCATTATTATCTTATTTATTTATTCATCTATGTATTCATTTTATTTTATTTTTGATTAACTTTAGAAAAAGGATTTCCAACCCACTAAAAATATACCTAGAATTGCACTGATGCCAAGACCATGGAGGGGTTATTATACCACAAAGTTTTACAACTCGAAAGAAGAAATTACCATTACTTATCAAGAAAACTAAACACGGTTATGCCATTTCTATTCAACATGGCACACAAACCAAAGGTGTCAAAAGATTTGATTGAACTTTGGATGAGAACAAGAAGGTAACAAAATTGGTCAAGCCACGCTACAAAATATTCATGATTGATATAATATCACAAAAATAATACTCATAACAAGGTGATGATTGAATTTTATTCCTCACAATAATAATTACAAGTTTTGTTACAAAAGGATAAGACAACCTTGTTTCAAAAATATAAAAAAAACAAGGCAAGAGGCCTTCCAAACTCCTTTACAAGCACCATTCCAAGATTTACAACACATTAGACATTTGTACAAGGAACTTCATAAATCAACCGATGAACCTTTACAAATATTTCTTTCATCTACTCATAAAAGCCATCTGCACAAGTATTAACTTGAGTCAGTTTGTGAGAATTGAGCATGATAAGACTACCCATTGCAGCAGTAAGCTAACATTTAACAATATCATGAAAGGAACATTCTATTTCAAGAATGGATCAAAGCACAAACCACTAATCAAAATCCTTCACACGAGATAAAAGATTTACACTAGCTAACAAGGAGGAAGCCAAATATTCCAGTAAGAACAATATCTCAACTAATCAAGGTAAGACCTTATAGGTTAGAAACACAAGGTCAATAGTATTGGGATTTCAAGTCCTGTAATCCTATAGATTATGTGATTGAAATCTAATACTCAATCCATCCATCTCAAAAATAAAAAATTGAGAAGTCAAAACATACTAGTTACGATCATAGACCGTGAAAAAATAAAGGTTATTCAATCCTTCCTAGGAGGGAGGTTTCATAGCAATATGGGTTCATAACCATCCTTAAAAAAAACAAACCATAGTTTCAGTCTTAAACAAGAAGTTTACCACCCTCTCCTTACAGGATCTCTTAAAAGTAATACTTGTTAACATAATCGAAACCACTCTTCAAATGCATTTAAAAGAGTCACAAAAAAGTCATTAATCTTAACAACAACCCCATCATAATTGACAACTTATCTAAATAATATAAAGGAAAATAAATCCCCAAATGTCATTAATAATTTTTAACAATTTTCTGACATACGCCAACAATGTATTTAAATAAGTATATTCCATTCGTAACCTCATGACTATCCTCATAACATATCATCAAATTTCATGAGTTAACAAGAGTCATGTTTCAATAATGACTATAATCATCTGAAACACATTTTGAATTCTAAAACCAACACTGAGGTTTGGTCATAAAATTATGACCATTAATAATACGTTCACTAACTATTCACAAATTATCAATAGCCTCTCAGCAAGGAATAATTTCACCAAGCTAAGGTAAGAGTAATTATAACAGGGCCAAAATTACAGAAGCTCCCCTTCCAAAGACATCAATCCACTCTAACCGAGGAGACCACTCAAAGTAGAGAAAACAAAACCCAAGTACCCGTTCCATCCAGTCATAGTTCCCAATAAGAATTATGACATCGCATTCAAGATTGGAAACTTAGAAAAATTCTAGAATGAAAAGTATTAATTTGTCATGGAGGCCACAATATCATATATATCACTGATCTGATTGCATCAAACGAAGTCACAAAAATCAAAACATTTAGTAAACAAGTCTGATAATATATGTTATTCGAGTTTGAATCCAAGGGATTCGATACATGATAGGTAATACACCATCTATACCCCAGTCTCTATGATTGATGCTCAACCCAAGCTAAACTTCTTAAATCAAAACAAAACTTATGCAATGTTATGTGACTATGGTTTCTTTACCAAATAGCTAAGGTCGTGGCCATGAAACATTACAATAACAAAGACAGTGGAATCATAGTTTAGGATAGATCATATTTTTACAAAGCCCATTATATATGAAGCCATATTTAATTTCTAATATTAGTCATGTTACTCAGCAGGGGTGCTTTCAATAAAAAAATAAAATAGTTGAAACAAATTACCCGATATACCTGCCAATAGCAAGTTATTCGTACACTTACCCCATTCATTTCTTTAGGTAAAGATTTCAATTTACTTTAAATGTATATGAATATATAATCATTCAACTAGGCAGGAAACTCTTTAATAGACTGAAATCTCAAAATGAACAATAGATAAAAGCAATGAAACCATGCCGAACACAAAGGATTCATAGTAAGTCACAAAAGTATGAAAACAAAAATGGGGGTGTCCAGAACCAAGTAACCCATTCTTAAATCTAGAGATTCAAACTAACGAATAAGAGTATCAAACCATTCGACCCCCTAAGCACTGGGAATTTGACATCATTAAATACATGTATCATAATATATATACTACAGGCATGAAGAAAAGATTAAATAATGTTGAGTAAAAGAATTCCTCAGCTGTATAATGTAGCTCACAACCAGTAAAAGTAAAAGATTACAAGACCAGGTGAAATCCCTTTTTTTTTAAATTCAATCCTCTAAAACCAGAGATGCAGAAAATAAAAATAGAGGGGCAACCAGCACACTCAAGATACTAAATAAACAACCAAAAAAACAATTTCTAGATGCCATTTCAAGGAGGAGAACCATTCATTTCATGAAAGTATAAAAGGGTAGCAAAACATTACAAAGTAATTTGCACAACAAAACGATAGTCATATTAATCTTCTACTGTAATTTTACAATGAAAGGTCACACAAATAGGAAAACCGCTTCCTACAAACTAGGAAGCCAATTAAACTACTTATCCATTTAAATGTTTTATGGGTGTAACAATATAACCAAATAACTATAAATATATATATTTTTTATAACAATATATTTAATCAACTAACCTACTAATCATTTACTACATTGTAATTTATTATTTGGTAAATACTCATGTAAATACTAAATTCCTAACATTCCTCCCGCATTAGTGTTTAAATGATAGAAAAACCTTCACACTTCCTCTGCAGCTTACTCACCTCTGCTAGATCATGATCTGTGTACACAACTCAAAATGAAGGTAGAAGAAGGAACACATCAACTTTTTATCGACCAAGCACTTCCAGGAAGACATTTGAATGAACTAGTGTGGGAAAACATACAAGAACCAGCTGTTTATAAACCAATCACTGTAGGGAACACATCTGACATACTCAGTGTGGGAACTCAAGCAGGAACCATCTGCACAACCTTTAATGTTTTTACAAAGGCTTACCACAAACTTGGGTATGAACAAAAACACATCAGACTACTGAACCTCTTTGAGAATCACAATGCTACATTTCACTACTCTATATGTCCTTCACTATGTTACTACATCAGGGAATTATGTAGGAATAACCACATATACATGTGAACAAGAATGAACATTTGCGCTTATTTTGCACACCACTTTGACAAGGTGAAAAAATTGAAATCCACACAACACAACTGAAAAACAAAAAGAAACCACACCACAAAATTTTCCACCATAAATGATATGCAGCCCCATTGTTGAAACTGATGAGAGGTCATTAATTGACTGCCAACATCTGATGTCTTTGTCCTCCCATAACACATTGCTCACTCAACAACTTGGTCATTGAAGCTCAAAAAATTCCACATTGATTTTATTTGTATAACTTCCCCCCATAATGTGAAATATTTTATTTTCTAGACATTGGGAAATACCGAAAATGCATTCATTAGGTATTTGTTTTATTTTGACAACTTTTTACAATATTTCCTTAACAATATTGGATGAGAAGGACATAATGACTCTTTTTTTTTAATAATAAAATGCTATACTTTGAACAACATGAAAATATGACTTAAACAATAAGAACAATACATCATGAATGAATTTATGAAAATATGTTAATAATAATAGTAGTTTTCTTGACAATTTGGATCCTACAAAGCAAGATTATGTCATAAAAGTGGATTTAAAGGTAGTTAATACTAAACAAATATTTTCTTGATTTTACAAGAATAAAAGAATTATGAAGTATTAATGGATAGAAAATATTGCTTTTAAATTCCTTGTATTTATATGTTTCCACATTTTCTATGCACCCTTAGCATGGCATTTGCAACTTCACAATATTAAAGAAATATAGTGTGATGCATGATTATACATTTTTGTAGAGTTTCCAATTTTTCATATGTTGGTAAACTTTTAAGAGACAAAAATCCATGAGAAATACATTTTTTTTTATTAAGGATAAAGGTTTCTTAACAACAGGGACCCTACCTTGGTACAACTAAAATAAAGGGCCTTACCTCCCAAATATAACAGTAACAACAATACATGACACACTTAAGACAAAACAAAGCCACTGCTGAAAAAGAGCAATAGAAACACAACATTACCACAACAAAAACAAACAAAGGCTCGCCTCTTATAAGAAAAAGAAAACAAAATAAAAACTACTTCCCTTCATGGCTTGTATATGTATGGTTGATTTAATTGTTACATGGTAGGTAGAGTATTACTTAATAAATACTCTTATACTACATATTAAAAGCATGTCCTCTTTTGCAAATCTTCAATCTACTTGTCTTTTACCTACATATCATTTTAGAATAAAATATTTATATATCTCAATCTCCCATCCACCTTTCAAGCATATATGCAAATAGAGTACTCTCTCATTTCCAATAATAAAAATAAAATTAGTGGCATTATCATATTTGGTAAGTAAAACAGCTCGCTTGCACAATTGAATGGTATTGAGAGCTTTCAAAACAAATACGGACCTCACCCACACCTTGTATGTTTTTTTTCATTCAATGATTTCCTCAGACAACGAAATTTTTAGGGTTTGTAGGTTATATATATTTTAGATTTATCCTCATCTTGTATGCCATTATCAATATTTTCTTAATAAGACAAGTTTAATGTTTGAAATTTAGGGTTTGCAGAATTAGGAGACATTTAAGACTTGTATTTAAGGGCATTCAATATAGATATTCCTTAGAGTGATAAGATTCCGGTTGAAAAGATATTATATAAATCATATAACTTTAAAAGTATTGTATCTGTTGTTTGTTTCTCCATGTATTTAATATCATAATAAAATTTTGAGTGGGAAAAATACACCCATGTCAAACAAAGCCACCAACAAGGTTAAGCACTCTCCAAAACCCAAAGCAAAACATGAAGAGCGACACATCCTAAACAACCTTTCAGACCTATGATTTTCCTTGCATAATAGTACAAGCACTTTATTTGAGATCCATAACATGAAATTGGATAATTGTAACAAGAAATAAATTAAATAAATAAACATAACGTTGCGGGGAATTGTGCTAAACGGAGCTCTCACTAATACTCATCCTAAAATTAGAGTACCATTATGGATTAAATCAACCTAGCACATGGAGATAAATATGCAACCCTAATGTATCCTCATTTTACTATATACAAATTGATTGATCGTGATCTGTATATGTATCTGAAGTAGGTTCAATTTTCTCTGAGTGGAAAGGAAACTATTATGTGCCATTGTTTTGTTTGTTGTATGCAGAAGAAGAAAAAGATTGAGGATTATGAGGCACTTCATTTAGGCGTAATGTCTAGCTGTATTGATTTTGCTTCTTCTGCTTCTAAGCACATGTTCTACGCTGCACCGTAACCTTTGTAGCACCATTCTCGCATTAGACGGAGACTACCACTTCATTTTTCAACTGTTCTTTATCTTTTATTTCGAGTAGTTATTGTATTAATTAAGATATTGAAAGTTCCCTTTCCTACAATATCCCACTTATGTCTCTGCAAGATTTGTCTTTTTCACTCTTCCCTTTGTGTGAAGCCCTATGTTTGTCCATTCTCAGTCCACATTTTAATTTAATGAATTTTGTGCTCGTTGAATTCTATAAAAATTGAGTGTCACCTAATTTTTATTATATTGTTGGGAAAAATGTAGTATTAGAGATGAAAAGACAAGATAGAATGAAAACAATATATAGCAAAACAACCACAACGAAGAATTATGATTACTCGAAAATTTTAACCTAAAAAAGGTCTATCAGCCAAACATATAAAATATTATACTTAATTGTAACAATTTAAAATTCCTAAATTATTATAGATATTAGTTTTCTCATTATTTTTTAGTTAAAAAATGTCATCACATATATTACACACATAAATGTCATCAAATATATTACACACAAATACTATGTTCGTTATTTATATAGCCTCTATACAAACTTACACCCTCTATCACATTGCAACATGTGGTGGTTACGTACATGTAAAAACTTCCACTCTCTATCACTAAATGAATAAAAACAATGCTATATGTGGTTGTTATATACATTAAATTTCAATTTCAAAAGATCCTACTAACTTTACATTCCCGTCACTAAATGAAACCCATGCTTAAAATAACCCACATCTTTATTTGAAAATATGTATTTGAATGCATTCGCTTTTAATGAATTTCGGCAAAGTTTTGCAAATCTTGCAACTTATTTTTATCACATTTTCTCGTTATTTTCAATAAACTAAAATTAAAAAGAATTATTAACAGTATTAAAAAACATAAAGGATTCTCTAGATTACACCATTCAAGTAAAATGCCATTTATTTCAATTTCAATTGTTTTGAGAAATAAATGTATTTGAATGCCCTACAAAAGAAGAAACTAAAGATAACATAGAAAACACAACTAGAAATTATAATGCATATGAAGAATAGTTTACTAACCATTACACTTGGTTCTTATTTAATAGACAATATGGCACGGGTTTACATCTAAGCTTTTTGGTTTTCGATTTAATTGCTGTTGATTAACTCGTGATTAACTCCTAAATAATTGTATATATTATTTCATACATTGATTCATACAAATACATTGGACATCCACATTATATATAGAAAATAATTGATGATTGTAACATAGATGATGAAGGCTCAATGGTACAAACTCTACTATAATGCAATGTAACAAAGAATTTTTACTCATTATCTTCGAATAGACATTTTGGAATTTTTTGATCAAATCTAATTACGTATCACATAAAATGCATACTTAATAAATTTGTGTTTAAATTTATTTTATCAAGGAAAAATTTAAATTGTATGCCATTTGTATACATATAAATGTTTGCATATTATAAAAAAAGCATATCCCTTATTGCAAATATCTTTTACCAAAATTCATTCTTTAACATATCTTTTATCTCTACAATTAACTGTATGAATAAATATTTTCACAACACTCCAAACTTTATTGAATTCTGATTAATTTCTACTTTCGTAAATTTCTATAATATTCACATACATGTATAATATTATAACTTATACTTGTTACATATCTAAATTTCATTTACCACACTAGATATATATTTTCTTAGCACCATGTTAAATGTAATATCCATCCAAAATAACCCCATCTCTAAAACTCAAACGGCATAGACTTGCACCCATGGGATAAATTGCTAGTATAAGTACAATTAAAATTATTCTCTCATCTAATAAGGATTATGAGTTAAAGGCATATAAAAAAAATGACATACTATTAAGGAATGTTCTTCACGAAGACGTTAAGACATTAGAAAATTATTAATTAGGCTATGTAAATTTAAATTAAATTGTTTAAATTATAATTATATTTTGTTACAAATATTTAATTTTATGGTGGTGATAATTGAAATAGCCATACATGTTGATGGTGGTGTTTAATGATTGAATATTAAATTTGTTGTATATTTGATTGTCATATCGCAATATTTTATTTTACATAGGGAAGGTAAATAATTCATTATACTTATAGAAGAGAATTAAGAATATTATACTTTATTTTTGAAGAAAGTGAATTTAGAGATTATTTTTAAAATTATTTTTATTATCCTATAACAATAGTACTATTAAATTGAGGCCACCTATCATTAATGGACATAATACACTCAAAGAATGTGATGGGTCCATTACTTATTATGAATCCTTCAATGGATAAATCTATGTGAAAAAATCAAGATAAACACCTTAAGATTGATAAGTGTCAAGTTTTGGTTAGTAAATATGTATTTAACATATTTGTATTGGTTAGCCCCAAAGACATAACTTGTAAAATTTAGCATATGCAACTTTCCAAAATATAAATGAAAAAAAATGATATCTATTGATAATAAAATATATGATGGAAGATTCGTACAACTACTTTTTAGTTTTTCTAATATAGAGAATTAGGATATGAAGAAGAAAGTCCAATATTTGTTCAAGAAGGGATTGATTATAGAAATTATCATCTTGTGTCCACTAGTTCTAGGGTGATGAACATGATTTTCATCAATTATAGATTTTTATTACTCTGCATGGATTATTTGATGGATTTCTTAAGTGGGGAAAAATACTTTAAAAATATTAACATGAAGAGTGGGTATCATTATGTTATGTTTATGGAGCCTGTTTTCATGTTAGAGTTTGGTACACCTTCCATGTGTTACACTCGGATATTTTTACGGCAGTCCCGCTAGCTGGTGAGCAGGTCAAGGGGGTTTTGGGGGGGTGAAGCCCCCGAAGAAAATTTTCATGGGTGGTTTATTAACCCATGGGTAATGGGTAACCGTTATGTATTGTTTTTGGGCCCATATTTTTTCGGTACCCATTGTTTTGTAAAACCACCTCTTTGGCTACCTATTGATGTACTTATAAATAGATGGACATACAATAGGATTTATATGAGTGTGTTTTGTGAAGGTGAATAGTGTGTGCAAATTCAAGTGCGAATTCGGGAGGGTTTGTTGAGCGCATCTCCAAACAAGATCTGATTATTGTAACTGTGAAGATTGTTGGATTGTAATAAAATCTAAGCAAATGTTCTTAGTGGATGTAGCCCACATTCGGTGAACCACGTTAAATATTGTCTTAGTGTTGTGCATATTTCATTTCTGTAATTCTATTCACACTTCTTATTATTGCGATTATGAGGAATTATTCCGCATTAGATATTATTAATTCCTAACAATTGATATCAGAGCCTGGTTTGGTTTAATATGAGGATGTCTGAGAATAGTTCAGTAGTAGATCATTTAAATTATTTCAATATGGTTGTGAATATGCTAGCTTCGATTACAATAGAATTTGATGAAGAAGTTAGGGCTTTATTAATTTTGTGCTCTTTACCTGAAAGTTGGAATAGCCTGGTAATGGCGGTAAGCAACTCAATTCTAGCCAACTCGAATTTGAAGTTTGAGGATGTTGTAGGGGTGATTATAATCGAGGAAATGTGAAGAAAAAGATTTGGGGAATCTTTTACTTCATGGAATGCTTTAACAGTGGAAACTAGAGGGAGTCAGAAGAATAGAGGAAGCCGTGGAAAATCGAAAGGATCGAGCAAGGTCAAAATCCAAAAGTAAGATAATATGTTGGCACTGTGGAAAGTCTGGGCATGCAAAAAAGGACTGTTGGGAGCTTCGGGATAAGAAGAAACAACAGGAAGAAAACAAGGAGGCAAATGTGGCAATCAGGTAATGTATGTCAGGATACTTTGATTCTTTCTTTGCACAATATTACTGAATCTTGGGTTTTAAATTCAGAGGGCTTCTTTCCATGCTTCTCCACATAGGCATTATTTTGTTGATTATGTTCAAGGAGATTTTGGGCATGTTTTTCTTCGTGATGATAAGCCTTGTAGCATAGTTGAAAAATGTTCTGTTCAGGTTAAGATGTAGAATGAGGAATACTTGGCTATTGAAGGATGTCAGACATGTGCCTACATTAAGGACGAAATTTGATATCGGCGATGGCAGTTGGGAAGTGATGGTTGTACTGTGATATTTACAGCGGACTCTTGGAAGGTTACCAAGGGTGCTCTTGTGGTGGCAAAAGGTAAGAAGGTTGGAACCTTGTATTTAATCCACTTATAGCACTAAAGTTTGTAATCTTGTGGCTTCAGAAGTAGATACAACATTGTGGCACTATAGACTCGGTCATATGAGCCATAAGGGCATGGAGATTATAAAGAAGGATTATGCCCGGATATACAAAAACAAGTTTGGAGTTCTGTGAGGACTGCATATATGGGAAACAAAAGCGAGTAAGGTTTATCAAGGTTGGACCTATAAAGAAAGAGAGTAAATTAGAGCTGGTGCATTCTGATGTGTGGGGGCCAGCTCAGGTATCATCTTTTGGGGGTTCAATTTATTATTTTACTTTTATTGATGATGCAACAAGGAAAGTTTGGGTTTATTGTATTAGAAATAAATCTGATGTATTTGATACATTTGTTAAATGGAAAGACTTGGTAGAGAATGAAACAGGTCTTAAGTTAAATTGTCTCAGGTCAGATAATAGAGGGGAGTATTGCAACAATGAATTTGATGATTATTGTTCTATGAATGGAATCTACAGGCAAAATATGGTTCTAGGAACCCCGCAACATAATGGGGTGTCATAAAGGATGAACAAAACAATAATGAAACTATCTAGGAGCATGAGAATACATGCAGGACTGCCTCTTTATTTTTGGGCAGAAGCGGTGAGCACAGCTGTGTACTTGATAAACAGAGGACCCTCAAGTGCCTTGGATGGAGGCATACTTGAGGAGGCTTGGTATGGTAAGAAAATTGATTACTCATTTCTTAGAGTCTTTGGATATGAGGTGTTTGTTCATATTGACAAGGATGATAGGACTGAGCTAGAGGCTAAATTAGAAAAATGCACTTTTATTGGTTATGGTGGTGACAACTTTGGATTTAAATGTTGGAGTATTAAGGACAAGAAAATCATTCAGTCTAGGGATGTGGTCTTTAATGAGAAAGTCATGTATAAGAAACAATTGCAGAAAAATAGGGAATAATCCAAGAAAAAATATGCAGTCGTAGAGGATCTTCTAGATGGGACAGTGACCCATGAATCAGTTCAAGAACCTACTCGACAAGAACCCCAAACTCCTACAGTGAGGAGGTCTTCTAGGGTAAGAAAAGAACCTGAACATTTTTCTCCTTCTCTTTATTATTTATTACTCATTGATAGTGGAGAGCCAGAGATCTTTGATGAAGCAATGCAGGTAGATGCTAGTAAGAAGTGGGAGCACGCCATGGATGAGGAGCATAAGTATCTCATGGAGAACCAAACTTGGGATTTGGTGAAGCTATCGGAAGGCAAAAGAGCATTGCAAAACAAGTGGGTGTACAGAGTTAAAGATGAAAAAGGAGGAAAGAAAAGATATAAGGCCCGATTGGTGGTCAAGGGGTTTGCACAGAAACAAGGTATAGATTTTGATGATATTTTTTCTCCTGTACTAAAAATAACTTCTATTAGAACTTTTCTTGGAATAGTGGCAACAAAATACGTTCACTTAGAACAGTTAGATGTAAAGACTGCATTTCTCCATGGTGATTTAGAGGAGGAGCTATATATACAACAACTAGAAGGATATGAAGTCAAAGGTAAAGAGAAGATGGTGTGCAAACTGAAGAAGAGCTTTTATGGCCTGAAACAAGCTCCACGTCAATGGTATAAGAAGTTTGATAGATTTATGATGGAGTAAGGTTATATTAGATGTCATTCTGACCATTGTGTGTATACAAAGAAAATTGAGGATGGAAGTTATATTATCCTGTGTTTGTATGTTGATGACATGTTGGTTGCAAGTAAAAACATGCAGGAATGAAAAGTACTCAAGAAACAGCTAAGTGAATACTTTGATATGAAGGACTTGGGGGTAGCCAGACAAATCCTTGGGATGAGGATAACTCGTGATAAGAACGAACGGAAGCTGAATTTATCTCAAGAAGAGTACATTAAGAAGGTATTGGATAGGTTTAACATGCATTATGCTAAACTAGTTAGGACTCCTTTAGCAAGCCATTTTAAGTTATCAAAGGATCATTGTCCCAAGACAGAGTGGGAAAGAAACCAAATGTCCAATGTACCTTACTCATCAGTAGTTGGCAGTTTGATGTATGTTATGGTGTACACTAGGCCTAATATTTCCCATGGATTGGGAGCTGTGAGTATATTTATGAGTGATCCAGGTAAAGAGCATTGGCAAGCAGTAAAGTGGATCCTTTGGTATTTGAGAGGGACCATGGAGACAGTTTTGTGCTACAGTGGATTAGACACCACTTTATGTGGTTATGTAGATTCAGACATCGCTGGAGATGTTGACAACAGGAGGAGCATGATAGGTTATATTTACACTGTAGGTAGGACAGCAGCGAGCTATATTTCATGACTACAAAATTTGGTGGCTTTGTCAACCACAAAGGCTGAGTATGTTGCTACCACAAAGGCAAGCAAAGAGATGATTTGGTTATAACAATTTCTTGAGGAGTTGGGGCATAAGGAAGAGGAATGTAAGATGCATAGTGATAGTCAGAGTGCTATACTCATAGCTAAGAACTCTTCTTTCCACTCCAGGATGAAGCATATACAGTTGAGATATCACTTCATCAGGACAGCTTTGGAGGAACATAAGTCGAAGTTGGAGAAGATTCATACCAGTCAAAATCCTGCAGACATGATGACCAAGGTGGTCACAAGGGATAAACTAAAACTATGTTCAACTTTGGTTGGCCTTCACGGATGATAGTGAAGGGTTGAGAATCTTGCTCAGTGGAAATCAATCTCCAAGTGGGAGATTGTTATGTTTGTGGAGCATGTTTTCATGTTACAGTTTGGTACACCTTCCATGTGTTACACTCGGATATTTTTACAGTGGTCCTGCTCACCGGTGAGTGGGTCAAGGGGGTTTGGGGCGGTGAAGTATCCCCGATGGGGGCTTGGAGGCAAAGCCACCGAAGCAAATTTTCATGGGTGGTTTATTAACTCATGGGTAATGGGTAACCTTTATGGGCTATTTTTGGGCCCATGGTTTTTCGGTACCCATTGTTTTGTAAAACCACCTCTTCAGCTACCTATTGATGTACTTATAATTATATGGAAATATAATAAGATTTATATAAGTGTGTTTGGTGAAGGTGAATAGTGTGTGCTAATTCAAGTGCCAATTCGGGAGGGTTTGTTGAGTGTAGCTCCAAACAAGATCTGATTATTGTAATTGTGAAGACTATTGGCTTGTAATAAAATCTGAGCAAGTGTTCTTGGTGGATGTAGCCCACATTGGGTGAACCATGTTAAATATTGTCTTCATGTTGTGCATATTTCATTTCTATAATTCTATTCATACTTCTTATTATTGCGATTCTAAGGAATTATTCCACATTAGTCTAGGGAAATGGCTTTCAAAACATTAGATAGATTATATGAGTGGGTGGTCATATACTATAGGATAAAAAATGCAACAAGAAAATTCATGTGACCCAATATCGAAGTTTTCAATCATTTTTAGGAATTTTTTACATTGTGTCTTTGTGTCAAGAATAACACTTGGGTCTATCTGTGGAAGGATTTGTACACATTTTTATAAGGATAAATTTCTTGTGAAATTCCAGGAGGGAGGATAAATTAGTAGACTTGGTACTTGTGATATCTCAAGAAGGATTAAAGTTTGATCATAGGAAAGTGCAAGCTATATTAGAATGGATCTCACCCAATTATTTAATGAGTGTGGATTTTCCTTTATTTAAAGTGATTTTAATTAAAAATATCATGTGAGTATACAATGGGGCTTATGCATGTATCAAATAAGTTATGTAAGGAGATAAGTGATGTTTTTCATAGACCATAAACATAAAATATGAATTTTAAAAGTTAAAGAAGAAACTCATGGAGTAACTAGTTTTGGCTTTCCCTTATTTGAGAAAATTATTTCAGGTTGACTGTATCAATGTGAGTGGAACATTCATTAGATCTATGATGAGTCAAGATGGTAGTCCCATCCTTGTTTAATTTGGAATTGAATTACGTTAGATAGAATTATTTAATTTATGATCATAATAGTTATGTGATAATAACATATATGAAGTGGAGGTTCTACTTGATTAAATGGCTATCACAAATTCAAATTGCACAAGAAGATCAGGTGAAGAATTATTTCACAATGGAGTGGGGTATAATTGAAATATAGGGGAATGAATTTTGAATTAAAGAATGCACTTGCAGTCTTTTCCCAAGTTGCATTCACTACATTCAAAGACTTCATTCATGATTTTCATAAAGTATACCAAAATGATTTGGCATTCTTCTCCATTTTCAAAGAGCACATTTCTAAGGTATGTTTTATGTTAGAATATTGTAGAGTATTTTGAATTACCTTGAATTTTAAGAAATTTTTTCTTTACCCCTTTTGGAGTATCAGTTGGACACATTGTTTGTAAAGAAGGTATTTTGGTTGATCAAGTTAAAATAACAACTATAATTGGTCTTAAACCTATTACAAACCTCTTATAGGATATTAAATAAAATTTATCATTCGATGTAGTGCCCATTCCTCTTCGACATTGATCTTACTATGATTTTTTCTTACTTTGGATTTGAGGCATGGAGTTTGTTATCATATTTGATCAGTAGACATTAATAGATGGACATTATCATATTTGATTAGTATTTTGATAGACATTATAGATATTTTTATTACGGATATGTGGTGACTCGTAGTGTGAATTTTATGCATGGATTGATAATTCAGTGTTGATGATGATCTAGAGTTACTATTTTATATGTGACCTCATTGTTGTCGACGAAATGATAGAATTAATATATTTTGAAATTGTAAACAATTGGTGAAATTGGTTGATTTTAGTGATGATTTAGTTATGTTATTTGATGATGTGAATTGACACATGTACATGTGTTTATTTTTTTGATGTCATTTATATGGCCACAAGGATGAAGAGGTATTGTTATGATTTTGCAGGATATTATAACACAACAAACAAGAGGGGATAAGAGACGAATAATGACAGAATTTTGGGTATTGGAAACTGGTCACCTTGGCAACTTATGTTTTTGTATGTTGTTATTTTTTGGATAGTTTGTTATAAGGTCCCTATTGGGGAGTGGCCTAAAAGGTAACCATAGGTAAATGTGTTTTTTTCCCTTTTCATTTTAATTATTTTGTGAGCATGTGATTTATTATTGTAACGTGTTCTACTTTATTATTGTTAGTTAATGTGCTCTTATTTAAGTTGATTAATCTTTTTAATTAAAGTAAATTCGGATGTGGCCAAGGGGTATTTAATTTTGGTATATTTTCTTTGATTTTACTATGGATTTGAAAATGATTTTATTGGTTTCGGTGATGAGTACTCAACCTTTCATGTCAAAATCAGATTTTAGCTTAAGGGCCATTTTTGGAGGCTTGTGGGACAAGTTAAGCTTGTTCCACAGCTCTTAAATTCACCTAAAAAATTTACCTATGGGGTAAGGGGTCAAAATTAGGCCCCATTATGTGATTTGGAAGGTAAAAATATGAAATAATTGCCCCTTCTTATATGAACTTTTGATTTTGTCCTTTGGAGTATAGTTATGGTTTGTGTGTGGAAGGACAACTTGTCACATTCTCACCCACAAATTTATGAGCTTTGGGGTTGGTGTTTGACCATGTGATCTGGAGTGGAGGAGAAGTGATGTCACATCCCATATGGAGCCACGTCACCAATCTCTCCTCACTTTTCTATATATGTATGTTGTTTTGAAGATTTTGGGGTTACATGTTTTATTTTGACTCTTGCATTTTGGAGGAGGTTGTTGAGGAGTGCTTGTTGGGAGCTTGGAATATTGTTTTGTGTTTGTGTTGGACTTGGAAAATTTTGGAGCTTGTTCTTGTGGTTTGGAAATTTCTTGCAATGACAAGGTAGGGACCTCACCCATGCATTTTTATTTTATTTATTTGTTGTGCAAATGGTTGTAAATGAATGAATGATGTGTATTTTGGTTTTGGGAATAGAATGGCCTTAAGGTTATGTAGGAGAAATAAAATGGGGATTTATTGAGGGAGGGATAAGAGTTTATATTATGCATTTAGAGGGAGTTTTGGGTTGGGTGTCCTACCTTGAGATAATAAGAAAAAAATTCTTATTTATCTTGATATGTTTATTGAGGGAGGGATAAGAGTTTGGTTGTGCTTGTATGAATGAATTTTTTGATGATTTGAAGGTGCACACTATTATCCAAATAACTCTCTTATTTATTTGGAAAACTTACATATATATTTTGGCTCAAAGATCTTCATTACGAGTAGTGTGAACCTCAGTAGTTCCCCTCACACACTCACTTGGTCATTTTTTCCTCATGCACCCTTGCATGCTTCCCCTTATCCCCTTTACATTTCACTTTTCCTCTTTGTTCCATTATCACCTTGCATGCATCTTCTACACATTTTCCTTCTTCCTAGTAGTTATTTCATCCTATGCGCGGACCTTGCACTTGCTTCAATCAGGTAAATCCATGGCCCTCTCATGCACCCCGCACATTACCTTGTAATAGTGTCACATTAAACATGCATTCTCCACTAAAAAATTTGAGTCATTTCCCCATGCGCGTTACATGTGCTTTCCTTCTACCTTCTTCCCATGCCTCATTCTTCCGCGCACATATATTTTTGCCTTTTCATGCCACGGAATTTGCTGACATGCTTAAGTGTGCCACACACAACCAGTCAAAGCATTCCAACAAGGAACTGAATCCTTATAATGAATTAATGAGTGAAACATGGAAAAGATGACAAGAACATTTACACAGTTGGCCATCCTTTCATCCAATCCATGCACACAACATGTCTTGTGTGCACAACTGACTCTAAAAAAATTCTGACAGCCATATATTTTTCTACAGAGCTCTGATTGGCGCGCACCTTGCCTCAATCAATAGCTACTGACATAGGCTACAATGCTAGACATTTAATTCAAATTCTTGGTGGATAAGGTAGGTGAGGAATGGGAAAAAATTGTTCTAGACATTAATGAGTAGATATAATTGCTCTAACCAATCGATTTGATCTAATTTGACCTCTTTCCTTATCCAACACACCAAAAAGACTTGGGGAAACACATTTGATAGGTTTTCAGGTGGATTTACATGCATTGAATGATTCTTGTTGGTAGTTATGTTTCAAATTTGGGTTTTCCCTTGTCTTTTTCTTCCATGAATTCATCTATAAATGTAAGAGTTGGGCTCAATTGTCATGTTGGACATTTTTTATCCTTATGCACTTTTCTAAGAAATTCATATTTTCTATATTTCGAGTCATAGACCTCTAAATCTAACTCAGGCATGTGGATATCAGCCTATTTCACCATTGTAATAGCTCCGTGTATTCCTAGAAGTAATGGAAGCATTGTTTGTGAATCTTATCTGTCTTAAGTGTGTTTTTATTATTTCTTCTTGCCTTCCTTTTACATTGTGTGCTTGTTGTGTCATTCTACATCCCTTTTGGCTTCATTTTTAGTTGTGTTCCATGAAACTGATATGATAAATATTTTTTAGTTGTGTTACACATGCCTAGCCTTATTTCACACATTTTCCTTCATTTTTTCTTAGAACAGATAGTGTTCATCCCTCTTTTTCTGGTGTTATCACCTTTTAGTGTAGTTTCCTTTCATGTTATCCTTCTATCCTTGGTCCCTTGGCATTATTAGCTTATATTTCCCTTTCAGCACTAGGATTACTAGTAGCAATAGAAATATGTAGTGCTCACTTCCCTTCGACACCTTGTGATATTTATCTTGATATTGCTGACTATATTATGGACATTGTTATAGTTTGACTTAATATAATGTAAGATGTTATATCATGGTTTAATGTGGACTTTGATTCATATATGGTGCATGATGATTATTGAAAACTTTGTATATATTTATGTTGATATACTGTTTGAAATGGTTATATTATAGATGTTGTTCAGACATGTGATATTTGGATATTTTTAGTAGATCTAGAAAGTAGAATTAATTTTATGATCATATAGTTGTTGATAAAACTACAAATGATATTGTTGTTTGCCTTGATGTTGTTGTGATTCATATGTATATATAGTTTTTAAATTATATTTATATTCATTTTGTATGTTGTAATGCTCACATTTTTCCCACTAGATCTCACAAGAAAATTGATAGCAAAACAAGAAAAATTATGGAATAATTTTTTTTGAAAGGGTCTAAGGCCTTAGCTCAAATTTTAATTAAATTCAGATTACAAAATTTTAAACTATCAACTGGCAGTCGGGACTAAATAATAATTAGTTCCCGTCGGCCCAACCCTATTAAAGTATTTTGATTTGATTTCCCTTATTAAGTTTCGTTACTTAAAATGATATTAATCCGTTTTACTTTTTCGCTAATCATCCTCAAGGGCCTTATTAAATATAGTTATTGAATGGTTCCAAAAATTAATCGATAAAATTAATAATCTCCTATTTTAAAATAAATCAAAATAACATGGGTTAATACCTAAGGTGTCAAGGGTACCCAACATGGTCTAACCCCTTAGGCCCCATTTAGCATTGCACACACATATTTTAATAAAAAAATTCCCACATAAAAATACCCCATCACCTAAGTGATGTAGGGTTCATCCTACACCATTAGATCTAATCTTTCCTAGCCCTTAGATTTAGGTTTGGCAAAAGTAACCTTAGAATCCTTATGGAATACCATATATTCATTTCTTTGACCTATTTTCTTATTTCTCTTATTTTGTTTTGTAGGTTAAGGAAGGAGGAGAACAAAATGAAGCCATGGAGGCCATTAGAGAGGATTGAAAGCTCTCATTTGTTAGGTTTTCATGATTAGAGCAAGGATCTATCCAATTCCTTTGTGGGTTTTGGTCCCTCTTCTCTATTTGTTTTTGAATGGTCTTTTCTTTTGCAGATAAAGTTTATATACAATGAGTATGTACCCATTTGGGGAAAACCTAGTATATGTTTCAAAACAATTTTTTTTGTTTTTGTTTTTATTTCACATTAAAATACCCCAAAAATTTCAGGGAGGTCTTTGTTTAATTTAAATATATATAATTACAATTTATTTTATTTTATTTCAAAATATATGATCGTATTATATATATATATATATATATATATATATTATATATATATATATATATATATATATATATATATATATATATATATAAGAGTGAGTTTAAAAAATTTTACGGTCACGGAATAACTCGGCACACACCTACAATGAAAAGAAGGGGCGGCATAAATGATAATGGCTGCATATATTTTAGTGGGAGTGGGAGCTAAGTGTTTTTATTATTTGGAGGGTTTAACATGTGTAATAAAACATAACAAATTCTCTTTTGTATTTTTTTATATATTATTTTTAACTAAAACTAATACTAAAATATTCCTACGGTGTTGCATTCTATTCTATCTTTAATTATTAATAAAGACTATTAGGTAATATGTATTACTATGTAGAAAGTAAAAAATATATATATAATTATTATTAAGAAATTATTGACATTCATTAATAACTCTTAGATGATGATGTTTTAATTTTTAAGAAAATAATCAAGTTATATAGTTAATGTAGATGTATTTGTATATTAATAATATGTGTTTTCTTAGAATAGGGTATTGTAAAATTTTATTTTATTTTGCTTTGGAAGAGTAACTATTGTAATTTATAATTTTGGATAGATAAAATAAATTACATACACTTAGATAGATTTGTATTGCAAAAATTTATACTTACATACATCTAAACAACTCATTTCTTTCATAATCATTTGTAAAATGACTATAATGGTATACGGGATTTTAATAACTCTCACATAAATTTATATATGCAGGTATAAGAAAAATAACAATTTCCTTTACAACCAAAAGACTTTTCGAGCTTAAATATGTCTAATATTTCTTTTTACAAAATCATTGAAATATGAGAAACACAAAGTATAGATTTTTTTATTTATTTTTGTTTCTATTAACACAACTTGCCAAATACAAGAGGATCACATGCATTTTCACCCAATAACATTTATCATATCAAAACAAGTTTACCATACAACTTCCCAAGCAACCTTAGAATTGAGATATCTTACTCTTGTTATTACAAAACCATTACAAGGTTCCCATTTTGATAAGGGAATGCAATCCATAATAAACCATTTACAAGAAATCTAAGGAATGGATAAGATTACATCCAATTTAGTGTTGGTAAAATATACAAGTTGTAAAGCCATAATAGATCAAATTTCAATGCCACATTCCTTTTTCTGAACAAGATAACTTCTTCTATTGAGCTCCATCATCTCATCAAGACATGGACACAAAAAAAGGGGGGAGTAGGCAACACTCTCCACCCAACCAAAATACCCAATGAGGGAGAGATGTCTTCTCCCTCCTTGGCCCCCGAGCCCCAACAAGGAAGCAATGAGGGATGTTTAGACAACCATGGAAACTCTAAAATAGCTTCCACATACACATTAAATCAAGAAAAAAATGAAATAACACAATACCAATTTTACAACAAAACAACCAATATCAAAACACAAAGGCTTCATACTAGAGCCATGGAGGAGAAAGGAACATGGGGGTTCTTCTTATGCCTCCCAAGGGCTTGGCTGTGTCCACCTATGAGCCTGAAAAAGTTTCATTACAATAAACACAACAATCTTATGCCTCCCTCAAATAATATCCAGCACTCTTATCCCTCCCTCACTCTTATGCCTCCCTCAAGATAATAACAAGATAAATACAAAACATATTTATCAACAAGGTGGACATCCCGACCCAACTCTCTACTAAAATCCCAATAAATTTTCTCTTATGCCTCCCTCAAGTTCTAACCTCATTTCCATATCTCCAACAACCTAAAGAACAAGCCCATTTCCAAACAAGTATAACCAATATAACAATCAACATCTACACACAAGAGCACCACAAAATAACAAGGTAAAAACAAATGTGGAATTATAACTCACGAGTGAAGAGTACCAATACACAACAAGATCAAAGCCTTCTCAAAATCCTAAGCAACCAGAATCCACTCCAAGCTCCATTCTCAAGCAAGCTCTCCAAATTTACAAGCATTCCCAAAAAGAAAAAAAAATAGTAACCCCCAAATCCTCCCACAAAATTAAATAAATAGCCAAGAATGAGAGAGGGGTGATGTGGCTCCATGTAGGATGCCACATCATCTCTCCCCCAACTCACATCACCAAGGTCAAACCCAAACCCCAAAACATAATAAATTGGTGGTTGGGGAAAAGACCACCATCTTACACACTTAACCCAACCCACAACCCGAAAGACAACAATTAATTACCCATGTAAGAAAAGTGCACATAATTGCTCTTTTCCTCCCTAAAAACACAAAATAGGACCTAAAATAAGTCCCTCACATCATAGGCCTAGTGGGTGGGTAACTTTAAGAGGTGTGGGACAAGCTTAACTTGTCCCACAAGTCACCAAAATGGCCTAGAAGGTCAAAATCCGAATTTCACATGAGAGATTGAGTACACACTACTTCAAAACAATTTAATTCATTCTCATCCCACACACATCAAAGCTACCAACTCACATTTATTCCCCCCCTTTTGTCACATCCTAATTAACACTAGTTAAATAATTTTAATTAACTTAAGAGGGGTGTTAAACAATAATAATAAAGTGACTCCACATACTAATAAAAATACAAAACTCACAAATAAAATAAAATCAACAAGACAAAATCACAAACTTACCCAAGGTCACTATTGAGGTCACCCCCCCAATGG
The DNA here is from genome assembly GCA_019776745.2 of Taxus chinensis. NCBI lineage: Eukaryota > Viridiplantae > Streptophyta > Pinopsida > Cupressales > Taxaceae > Taxus > Taxus chinensis. Next base: position 874,769,720 of record CM034151.1, on the reverse strand, counting down.
TGACCTCCAAAAATCAACAATAATACACAACATATGAATACACAAGTTTCCATGGTGACCTATTGCCAATACCCCACATTCCTTCATTGTTGGTTTCATATCCCCCCTAGTTTGTTGTGCTATAATTTCTTGCAAAATCCAACAATACCTTTCTAGTCTTGTGGCCACATTAATGACGTTGAAATAATAAAACACATGCATGTCTACATAATAATTTACATCATTCAATATCATAATTAAACCAATGTTAGAATCAAGTAATTCATCAATTGTTTAATTTTCTAACATTTCGATTCTAACAATCCATCAATTTGTACCAAGATCACAACATCAACAATCATCGATAAATATCCATAATTCATGTACAATACATCCATATAGTGGTAACAGTTAGAACATCAAATACTGATATACGAATCAAAAATATAAATTTACCACAATAGTCACATCATGTCGTAAGTCTAACATGTATGTATTGTCTATCCAAAAAGTAAAACAAGTGTATCATTGTCCATCTAGAAATGTCTAATCTCTATTATGATATCAAGGTCTAGGGATCCGATAAAGAGTGACTAGAACCAAACAATAGTAATGACATAACAATCAATCTGTAACAAGGCAACTATTCTAGATCATCACCATCATATCCTTAAATTCCTATCAAGGTCCACAATACAACCATATAGTCAAAATAATAATCAAAACACAATAGTAATCCCGATGTCCCACACATCATATTAGTATTCTAACTAGAATACAACATCAAGGTTTAAGATTATAATCAGTTTGAATCTGATAACACGGTTGATTCAGTGTTGAAGATAAGTTGGCATTACATATGTTCTGATGCGGCCACGAAGCCAAAAGAGGTATTTATATTTTGCAGGTTAAAAATATCACAACAAACATCGGTCGATTGGAGACCAACCACTTTGGAATTCTAGATGAATTCAACAAGGTTACCATGGCAATTATATTGTTTGTGTGTGTTTGATTGTGTTAGGTATTCCCATGGGGGGGGGATCTCCTTTAAATATGACCAAGGGGTTTTATGTATTTTCTTTTATTTGGTTCCTTTCTTAATGTTTGCATGTGTTTAGTTTGTGGTGTTTTGACCCCTTTCATTATTTATTAAATGGTGTGTAATATTGTGAGTAATCTTGTTGTTAAGTTAATTAATTAAAATATGTCATAAGAAATTAATTAATAGAGTTGTTGGCCTTGAGTTAAAGTGTTGTAAGAAATGCGTAAGTAATGTGTAAGGGATATGTAAGTTGATTATGGAGTAAGAAACACTTCATCTTATTTGAAATTCGAATTTGTCCTTGGAGGCTGATTTTGGAGACTTGTGGGACAAGTTAAATTTTTCCTCATATCTCTTAAATTCATATACCAACCTTACCTATGGTTAGAGGGTTAAATTTAGACCCTTCTATGTGCATTTTTTTAAGTCAAGCTAAATGTTTTAATTGTAATTCCTTTCATGTTTTTAAGTTCAGTCCTTATGGGGTGTGGGCTTGTTTGGAGTGTGTAAGTTGTCATATTATTCACCCACCTATTTCTTGTGCCTTGGAGATTGAAGTTGAATTATGAGTTGGAGTTGAGGATGTGTAATGTCGCATCCCACATGGATCCACCTCATCCTCTTCTCTTCCCTCTCTATATATTCAAATTCCTTAGCTTTTTTAGGGGGTTGCTTCACTTTAGCATACTTCATTTTGTGGTGAATTCTTTTGCAACTTTGAGCTCTTTCTTTTAGAGAAGTTTGGAGATTGTTGCATGCTTGTATATTGTTGATCTTGAACTTTGTTTGCATTGGAAAGCTTGATTTTTGGAACCTTGGAATAAAACTCCATCATGGAGAGGTAGGAGCTTGGCTCTTGAAATGATCTCTTTTATTTTTTTTATTTGGACTTAGGAATGGCTGAATGGTTGAATGTTTGAATGTTTTTGTTCTATTGTTGGATGGTTGGGTAGATTTCCTAGGGATGGTGTGGGAGAGGGACTATGGGGTATTCTTGTGGGAGGCATAAGTGTTTTGGGGAGGTATAAGTGTGGAGGGAGTTGGGATTTGGGTTCCACCTTAGAAAGAAACAACTTGCATTTCTTTACTCATTATGGGGTTCCATAAGAGGTTGGGGGATGGCATAAGGAAATGTGGGGAATAAGGGGTACTTGGGGGAGGCATAAGGGCATGTCATGGATTTGAAATGATATATATTTTGGTGGATTTATCTCAGGTGGTGATACCCAATTTACCCTTTGGGAGGCATAAGCAATATCCCCCATAGTTTTTTGCTACTTTGGCTTGCATGATAAATCCTAAGTATTGTTTTTGTTTTCTTTTTGTGGTTGCAAACTGCAGTTTTGTTTTGGAATGTGTTCTAAATGTGAAATTACATGTGTGTTGTGGAAGCCTATTGTTCCCATGAGATGGAGCACATTTCTTATTGCATTATGGTTGGGGCTCGGGGGCTAATGAAGAAGGATGGATTCTCTTTTTCATTGGATGTCTTGATTGGGTGGAGATTGTTGCCTTTCCCTTGCCTTTGTTGTGATCAAACTGGAAATGGAAGATCTTCATGTTGCTGTACTGGAGAAAAGGAAAAATACATGTCTGACTATCCTTAATGAGATTATTTCTTATTGTAAACTTTTTCCCGCTTAAAGAGGATTACCTTATATATTATTTGTGATGGAAATATGGTTTGTATTGGCTATGAAAGTTTGAATTCGAAATGTGAAAGAGATATACTTTGTTTTGTGTTTTTGAATGGATGAGAAAGAAATTGTATTCTATATATTAAATATGAGGAATGAAAGAAGAAGTTGTAAAGGTATCCATTTTTTTTAATCAATAAAATATTGTATTATTATTCTCGAATGAAATTATTAGGTATTGAAATCGGATTGCTAAAAGTATTTTAAATTCTGATTGGAAAGATAAAAAAGGTGAATACGTATGGAGAAAATGTCATAATGCTCTGTTCTTTAGAAATGAATGTTTTAGAAATCAAAATAATAATTTGGCATTTTAATACTTTTATTTGAATCAACTTAATGTGTTAGATTAGATCTAGAATGAATTCTAATACTTACAAGATGATAAAATGGAAAATAGATCTTTTTGAATTTGATCTTTGTTAGGTATTTTAAAAACTACAAAATATTAATCAAAAAATGTATACGACGACTCTGCAAACTATAGAGGAAAAATTAAATGTAAAATTGAACCTAATATGATAAAAATGATCTCAATTAGACCTTAACACTTAAGAAATTATTATAGAATATTTCAAATTGGGAAACGGCAAAATTGCAAACATCTTGATGTTTTAAACTGGTAATTTGGAATTGCAAATCAATCAAACAAATTAAACCTCACAATCCAACCTAAATTCCTCCAAGTGCAATCCTCCATGTCTGTTTGACATGTTGAGAAAGAAAGAATGTCGAAATTGAAAAAAAAGTTTATAAGTTAAAAATACCAATTCATATTTTAGAATCCTATAGAACATTTTCTCAAAATTCACACTTCAAACATTATCAAAATTAAAATTTTATGCTTCTTGAGCAAAGAGGTATTTGAGATCTTTCCAAAAAGTCCTCGTTTGCCCAAAATTGAGTCCCAAGTAAAAATTTATGGCCTTCTAAATTTTTACTTCATTTGGCTTCAAAAATTATCTAACTATCAAATTTAAGTGAATAAAATATTCTTGGGCAGACCTGCGGCTAAAACTTTCCTTTTTCACATTTTTCCCAAAAAGTGCAAAGTCATGAAGTTTACCTCCTCTCCGCTAACCCGCAAGCCTTCATTTTGACTAAAATTAATCTAAGTTTGAAAAAGGAAAATTTGGAAAATTTCCCCCATGGCCCGCATGGCCCCACTCTTCACATTTGGAAATATTTCGGCAAGAGCATGGGCCCGCAACACTTATCTTAACCTTTCAAAATTTTGGCATAAATTCCTACTTTTCTTCGCGGCCACCCATCCCAACCCTTGCCTTGGAAAATCACTTCCGCGGGGAGCACGGGGCCACATTCTAAAACTTAATTTTTAAAATTTTTTTGAGAAAATTTATAAAAGTTTCTCCGCTGGCCTGCCTCTGTGTAGCCAATGATTGGCTGACACGTGGCATCACGAGATGATGGTGGAGGAGCGGTTGATCTCTAAACCTTAATGTTTCAAAATTCTTTTGGCAAAAATTTAAAAGTTTCTCCACTGCCCTGCCACCCCACAGCCAATGAGATCCTAACATGTGGCATCATCTTGCATTGGTGGAGGCATGGGTTAATTTTAGCCCTTGCACTTTTATATCACAAAAGTATTAGATTCTTAAGTTTCCCCACAACTCTGTTTCTCCACACAAATTAGGGGTCAACACATGGTGCCTTGGGCGACAGCGGAGGCATGGATTATTTTGATCCCTTAGCATTTTCGGTAAAAAAGCTTAATTTCTTAAGTCTTTCCGGTGGCCCGAATTCCCGCTGAGGCTTGGAAATGCTAACACATGTCCCTTATGGGCTCACAGGTGCATGGGGGGAGCGCTAAAATTTTTCCCTGCTGCGCTGGCCCGTGCTTGGGAAAAATTTGCTTCCCCACCCCGCCACGGGTGCACGGTCCATGGAATTGGAATGAAATTTTTGCCCAAGGGCGTTAAGGGAAAAAATTTCTTCCCCAAGCCCACAAGCCCACCCTTGGAAAAAAAAAATTCTTCCCAAGGCCCGCCGACCCATAACTTGAGTTTTATAGGGGGTTAGAAGGACTTTCTTACATCTCTGGAAAGGGGAAGAGATTTCCTATCTAATGGGATGGTGTTTAGGAGTTTTTGAGTTTAGGAAATATAATAAAAATTCATTCGAATATTTTAAGTTAGTATGTGAGTGGGTAAGAGGAAAATTACCTTTCTTAATTTCAATGTGTTTTTCTAAAGCATGAGTTGACCATTCTGGGGCCACTTTTTAGGACTAAGGGAATGTTTTTTTTTTCCTAACCCCTTGTAATGAGAGTCTTTTTATATTTTTTTTGGCCCCAGTAACCCTCTAAGTGTAATTAAGAAATATTTAACCCTAGTATTAACTTAATCTGATTATTAAATCTACACCTAAAGGAAATTTAACTATACGTAGTTATCTGTACTCACTAATTGTATTGTGATATTTAATGTTGTTATAATGGAAAACTTTATTTTCTTATCATGATTGACCTTGATGTACTTCCTTGTGTTAATTGTTTCTTTAAGGCTTGATGTAGTCTCTCCTTAAACAAAGAAAAAATATTCCATATTTTTTCTAACTAACCTAGGTTGTTTTTGGGTCTCGAGTGGGATTTTAAATGGGTGTTACAATAAGATACAACAAACGGTGACTGAAAGATTGTAATAACATATGGGTGGAAAAATAACACCATAACATATAGAAAACAGTGACTCAAATACTGTAATGAAAAACCCATCTGTGAAATATTTGGGGAAGTTGTAAGTGTGTGAAAACACAAATTTGACACAAATTTAACTAAATAATAAATTAAAATTCATACAAAAAATGAGGAAATTAAAATATGATTATGAAAAACATACGAGCAGTTGCATCAATAGAAAATTTATAGTGAGACTCCAAATACTTGATCTCATCATCTACTAGTATGGTTGTTGTGACAAGATCCAGATCTTTATGTGGTATTCCTATCAAATGCTCAATGTTTTTGTGGTACGTTCCAAAGGATAGTGTGTGGAAGGGGATTTGAATGTGAAAAGTACCCAAGGCACTACCATAATTGGTTAGCAAGTAGTTGAGGATTAAATTGTATCTATTGGAAAATGAGGCATATAGACTAGCCGTGTAAAACTTGATTCCTTAATTTACTATGAAAAAGAATTTTTTGATCAGAGATAAGTCTATGGAGTTGGAAAAAGACAAGTTTTTGTATATGAATTTACATATTTCAATGGGTGAGGTTGATTTTGGTTTCTTTGGAAGAGGCATTTTTATTGCAACAGAATCACAAATGGTCTAATGGATGGATATTACTAATGTATTTAGGTTAGGTCATAGGATTAAAAATTGGGATGTCAAGAGGTATTTATAATATAAGGGGTGTAACAAGTAATTGGTCATAGTTTTATAGTTGGTTGTCATTTGACTCAACAAGTTATTACGAAAAGTGAAAATAAAAAATGTTGAATAATCCTCTATATAAAGAGATATTTAGAATGTGTAGTTTTTGGTAAGTTACTCATTAGGTTTTTTATCAGAGCATGCTACTATTCGGTAGCATTATTTTGATGTTATAGGCCTATAGCTTGAAAGATTCTACGAACTAAAAATAGTTTTTTGATGTTTTTGATTGGTACTATTAATGACACTATTGAATGGAAACATTTTTTTGTTGCTACTGGTTGAAAACATCAATGATGCTTCTAAATGGAAGCATTTTTGTTATTACTAGTAGATAGATTTTTTGTTGATACTACCCAGAACCTGCTACCAGTCGACAACATTTTTAAAACTATCATCCGACAGTCACCATCTCCAAATTCAGAAACCCCATGAAACATATTTTCCTATGATTCGTCACAATTTTGAAAGTGTTTTTCGAATATTTTCCAAATAATTTATATAGTTTTTTGGGGTGGGAGCCTTAAAATTTACCTTGATATTTTTTTTAATAAAGGAAGAAGAAAAAATTGGTAGATAAAAATCCACCTTATATTTTATAAAACTATTCAAGTATAGTTCAATAGAAGATAGATCCTTAACGTTTGATTTAAGTTAATCTTTAAGCCTTAAGTTCCAATTTGAGTTATGTCTAACTTCTAACTTAGTAATATTTACATTCCATTTTATATTTTTATATTCACATATAATTTCTATAATATTATTGAATTGTTTTCCTTAGGTATCTTCTATGCAATAGTATTTGATCTCTTTTATATCTTATACACATTGTTTAATTGGAAGAAATTTTCATTAGTTTATACTACAACTTGTTGCATATCATGATGTAATGATCCAAGGACCTCTATTGACAAGTATGAACCTTGCATGGTTTGAATAGATTTTACTGAAAAGCTCATACAAGGATGAATTAAGTTTCGTGTATGGATCACATAAGTGATGTAAGGAGATGAGATATATTTTACATTCACCAAATATGTATAATATAGATTTTAGAAGTAAAAGATAAAATTCATGGAGTAGTATGTATTGGCCTTCCCCGATTTGAGAAAAGTATTTTAGGATTATCATGTCAATGTGAGTGGAATATAGATAGATATACGATGAGTCATTATGGTAGACCCATTACCTTTATTAGCCTAAAACTAAATGAAGAAGAATTATGTAATTCATGATTAAGAGTTTTATACCTTAATGCAAGTTGTGAAATGTATGCACTAATTGTTTCCAAAGGAATTTGTATTGTATGTAGACCATTAACCACTACAATTCATAAACTTTAAAAGTAAATTAAATAAAATACATTTGAATTGGGTTGAGTTATTATGGATTGAAATGCATGATATAGACTTTAATCCAAGAGAATAATTTCAAAGGATTCTCTAGTCACTTTGCTATAAAAAACATGAACTTGACTATTTTTAATATGTAATAGAACATGATATTTTGAAAGGTTCCCTAGAACCTGGCATAACCATCCAAAAGAAAAAAAACCTTAAAGCACACTAAATTTTTTTGTCATGCATCAACCTTAGCCCTTAGGGATAGACCCAAATATCCCACCAAAATAGCTCCTATGACAAGATATAACACTTATATAAACCAATATCAATAACCAATCCTCTAAAAGATAGCACTAAGTTATTCCTAAGCTTCCACTGCATTCCCCCTTTTTTAAAGAATATAGGATCATCTTTGTTTATCCATTTCTCTTCTTACCCATAGCTATCCAGTCCTTAGCATCTTCTGTTAAGGATACTGAGATAACAACATCCATCTCTAAGATGAAATGGGTTCCACCATTAAATATAAGACTTTGTTTCACTTTATCAAATGATTCCAACTATAAAAGAGACACATAAAATCTATGCAAGACCTCTCCTATTTTATACATAGCCCTTACTCTTGCCACTAATTCAAGTACTACCTAATCTAATTCCCTTACTCCATGAGTATACCATTATTTTTATCCGCACGAAATATTCCATCACCTAAATATTTTCCTCTAATTGTGAATTTTTCATTATATCTACTAAAGTTTCTATTTCTAAGTAAGATTAGGAGTCACTTTTCGTGTTACCAATCACCACTAAATGATAGGGAAGAGCATCCTTCCACTAGGATACTCTTCCACTCTTATTATAATATAACCTCTGAAAAATTGAAGTAATATGGCCCAAAGCAAATCACTTCCTACATTTGAAGGGGATCCCTTCATAGTCCAAGGGTTGATTCAATGTTCTTTATTGAACATTGAGTTCAATGGTTATCAGGAGGCCCATTGAACTATATATCTCTACAAGGATGCGGGAAAAGGTTGTGTGGATGTATTTCTTTGTTTTAGGATTGGCAACTAGAAATATACCCAGAGTATTTACAACTAGGGATTAGTCACTCAAAGGTTGCATTGGTAGGTGGGACAATCTAATCCAAATGAAATGAATATAGAAGGTTTTAGTAAGTGCGTTAAAAGAGGGAAACCTTTTTTTTTCATAAGAAAATGGTGAGAATGACATTGCCATAATTTTTCAAAAAAAAACTTGTTTGTCTCAAATTAAATAAAAATAATACCAAAAATACCTCTAGAACAAGGGTAAATGTAAGCTTTACATTCTACTAAAGTCATACAATGCATAGAAATCAATGAATTAAGGACTAGAAAGCCAAGCTAGAAAGTATTGAAGTGAAAAAATACACCTTATCTATAGAAATAGCCTTCTCTCTCAATGACAACCTCACCACATGACATATAAGGGGAGAAATTTCACAGTTCATGGGCTTGAAAGGTGGGAAATTATTGTGTGCAACCTTATAAGTTTCCACGAAAGACCTCCTTTTTACAATAGAACCCATAAATTCACCCAAAGTATTTACACGTAAACATTTTCCACAATATTTCTCTTTCATTAAAATCCACCATGCCACTACTTCTCCATGGATGCAAAATATAACATTGGATAAAAACTTAACAGAGTATATTCCATTTTTTTCAACAACCCCACACCCTACAATGTGGGCTCCCATAGAAACAAAAAGAACTAGACCTAGATCTGTTACCATACCATGTCCCTAAATTGATTCATCATCGTAGTTTGATATTGATTATGTTAGAGGTGAAAATTCTAATTAACACACATGATATAAATGAACTTGAATTTCGCGGAGGTAAGTGAAAGATATTATTTGATATGTAAGGACATAAATATTTACTAGAATTTATAATATGTCAATTGGAAAAGGAAAAGAGCTAGTATGTTGGGTTATATCAAATATTGCTACTACTGGAGAAACTATAGTTAGAGAAACTAAGTATGGATTTTATTTGGGTATACCTAAATATATTTAAGGTGTGTGGTTCTATAAGTATTTTCATTTATATATATTTTTAAATGGATCTTTATATTTCCTATAAGAATACTAGTGACATCACACATATAGATAACTTGGTTTTTTAGGGATGTTGTAATACTGCATGTATTTGTATACAATATTTGTGCCAAACATAAACACTAAGATTATGGGATGCTTTTGGCACATAATATGGAAGGTATTGAAGACAATTTTGCAATTTTATTTTATGTATCACCCATAGACAAATAACTATATGGAAGTTGGAAATAATAGAATCAAGGGTTTGTGCATTGTATGATGCACAAGAAAACAATTGTGAAAATAATTTTTTGAATTTAAAAATACATAATTGTTAAAAAGGGATATAATATGAGTTCACCTAATTCATAATTTTAACCATTTAGCTAAGTAATTTGCATCATGTTGTGCTCTCATTTTTTCCTATCTCACATAAAGGATTGGGATGTACATTTAGTATTTTATGGGTCACTTGTACATTAGAATCATTTATGTAAGTAGGTAGGTATTATGTCTTTATAAGAATTCTACCGAGTTTGTATCAAGGATGATTTATACATGAACAAATAACTAGAGAATAGACTAGATAGTATTTATTTAGGAGATGTATACTATTAACTTAGATTTTATGAGTTAACAATTAGAGATCTACAAATATATATATTGTAAAGAATATAAGTTTTTGATATTTGTGTGAATGTGTTAGTTATCTTGTTTTTACTTGCTTATGAATAAAATAGTGTTAAGCTTTCCTATTTTATTTTTTTAATTGTTATATTTTATACTTAATTCTATTGCATCTTATAATGGTTGCATGATATAAGGTATCCCTTAATTAGGAGCCTCAATTATGACTCCAAAAAGTTTTATCAAAGAAAAAATGATTTTTATATTAAAAATTCTCATATCTTGGCATAAAGTAATCATAGACAAATTATAGAGAATGTAGGATAAGTGTAAGATATTTTCATCAATTAATATCAAAAGATATTTGCAAACATCTTATAGTGAATGAGTTAGAAGAAAAGGTCTAGAGGAAATCAAAACAAATTAACTCTTCTAAGAGGAAATGGAAAGAAAATAAGATAACAATGGAAGGGGACGATGATATGCTAGAGAACTTGTTTATGGGTGTGGAGTTACATATCTTGTTATTTTGATGAGACATATAAAATCATTTTTGGAGGCTATGGAGATGAAACAATGCATAGGTGTTGTGATCGTGGATAGTGAAAACAATATTGAGTCCTTAGAAATAGCACCTAAGATCACTGGAGAGCAAAAAAAGGTTGAATAACATAAAGAAAAATGTGTGGAATTTTCCAACAGAGTGACAAGTAAACTAGAGTTGGCCCCTAAAAGTTATTTTAGAAAATTGAATCTTGAAGAACTTGTTAATTGAATCATTGCATTAGGGAAATACTTTTAGCTTAATAGTATGTAAGATCCCATATAAGTTAATTTTTATAGCAAAAATGTGAAGGTTTGTTCATCTCTTCAGTTGAAACATGTAAAAGCCAAAAAAAAATCAAGACTAAGATTTGCAACAAAAATCAAAGTTGAGTTCATTCTGAAAAATTATGACACGAGTTATTGTTGCATATATCTCCCTCCCCAGGTAATTATAGACAAACGGAAGAATATGGAATTCAAAGAAACTCAAAACCCAACATTTATTTTATGGAAAAATTCACGCCCAAGGTGCAGGTTGGAGGTGCAAAGCACAAAGTGTCGACATGGAAAAATTTGCACCCAAGGCATAGGTTGGAGGTGCAAAGCACAAAGTGTCGACATGGAAAAATTTGTGCCCGAGGTGCAAGTTGGAGGCGTAAAGCACAAAGTGTTGACATGGAAAAATTCACGCCCAAGGAACAGGTTGGAGGCGTAAAGCACAAATTGTCGACATGGAAAAATTTGTGCCCAAGGTGCAGGTTGGAGGTGTAAAGCACAAAGTGTGGACATGGAAAAATTTGCACCCAAGGCGTAGGTTGGAGGCACAAAGCACAAAGTGTCGACATGGAAAAATTCGCGCCCAAGGCGTAGGTTGGAGGCGTAAAGCACAAAACATCAACACCACAATTTTAGAACCTCTGGCACACTTAAGAGTATGTTGACATGAGGATGGATGCACTGAAGTGCATCTTCACAACGCGCATCTTCAGGAGGCACAACATTTTGATCGCTGACACCCCGACAGAAAGAAAACCCTGACACAGATATTCAAATGGCCATAACCTTTCACAGGGAGCTCAGATTCATGCAAGGTTGGACTTTTCAGAAATCTTACGAGGTCCTCTATCCAAGATTTTCAAAAATGTAAAATACAATTCGCCATTTTTTTGGGTTTGCTAGGGTTCTCACCTACCGCCATAATGAGATGAATTAAATACAACCTTGAGGTGATTGGGGTAGATTTTTAATTCCTCTCTCTTCCCTCTCTCATTCTTCCTAAAAATTGTAAAGAGGGACTTCTTTTTAAAGGTTGGACATTCTTCTTTTGCCCCTCCCTTCTTCTCTTTGGCAGGTGAATTTGTGGAGTTCAAACCTCTCATCTAAAACTGTAATGCAACTTTTCCTCTTGGCATTTTGTAGTGTATTGTATCAATCTTTGGAGCAACTAATACATGTCTATGGATGATTCTTAACCCTCTCTGTGTTCATTTTCATCCTCCTGATCTTTCACTACAAATATGATTATATGTGCTTGGTCTTGCATTGCATTTAAATGGTTTGTGTTTATTGGTAAGACAAGTGTTTCTTCATTCCTCGATGTTGTCACCACCAATCCGGCACTATGATAATTCTTCACCAGGAACTCCTCGTGCTATGATTATTTACTAATGCACAGCCTTTAGTTTGGTGGATGTAATCTGGAAAAAAAACAACAAACATAACACAAGAACACCATCGACTATGATAAGACGAAATGATGACAAATCTGAAATATCAAAGTAAATTATAATATTAACATGAAATTGTTACAATCTCACCCATGAGGTACTTCAAGTGTTATTGACTTCACTTGCCTTCCACCAATACTATGGGAGAAACTTTACAATTACACCTCTTAATGGCTTCTTCAACACACCTTTAAACTAATGGCTTCCTTTACACACTTCATACAATATTTCTCACTACTTCTTTATATGCTAAATGAGGGGGGTGGCCTCTCTATTTATAGAACTTCCAGTCTTATCCATCTTATCTCTAAGATAGGATAAGAAATCCACTCTGACGAATCATATTCCATACCTTAACTCTTATCTGTACATGTAAGCTTATCTTTTAAGATAAGATAAACCTTATAATTTTACATGGGTTCCACATTTTTAGACTTTTTACAAATAAAATACACAAAATATTTATGACCTCACTCCTTGTCCTTATTACCAATATAATATTTCTAATTCCTAATCATGTAGACCCTACTTCTCTAATTACCCAAACTTTGACATTTTAACATTACCGGACCACTTACGACAAATATTTACTTTTTACCACAACATTCCTATTGTACTTTTGACTATTACCGTACTATACATTATTGGTGGCGTCGTACTGGAAGTGCCGTTATCTTCTATCGGACGCTACTACTAATTATACTTAACAACATCCTATTCCTAATACATAGAAATTACGGAGCAAAATTTTAATGTCGACATCTTCCCCCTGCCTAGCTTCTACTCCGTCCTCGGAGTAGACTATTCTGGTGCTTGGAAAATACTCAACTTGTCGTGGTTGACCCATTTCGTAATGGGAGTGCCATCCAATTCCTCCAGTCGGTACATACCATTTTCATACACAGCTGCTATTTTGTAGGGCCCCATCCATTTTGGAAGAAATTTTCTCTGTCTTCTTTTTTTGTATCTAGAATCATATACTAGAACCAAGTCATTCACATGAAATGGAGACCACCAGATCTTTTGATCAAAGTATTCCTTCTGCTTCATTTTATTCTTATAGCTTGTATCCTTGGCTATTTCCCTCATTTTCTCTAGCAAATGAAGATGTACCAACCTTTCTTTTACTGAATCACTTTCATCCATTCTTTCATTTTCCATTACTCTTACCATGGGAATATCAAACTCAATAGGAAGAACTGGATCAATGCCATAAGCCAACTGAAATGGGGAGTATCCTGTTGCTGACTTTGATGTTGCCCTATATGCCCACAATGTTGCATGAATCCTTTTATCCCATTTATGTACCTGCAAGGCAGCATCTTTTGCTATAATTTGACACAACACAAAATTTGTTTGTTCCACCTATCCATTTTTGCTTGGCTTGTATATTGTTGCCTTCCTGTGCTTAATAGAAAACTTATTGACAAGGGCTTCTACCACCTCATTAATGAAGTGGCTTCCTTGATCTGTTACAATTTCTAATGGACAACCAAATCTGGTAACAATGCGTTCATATATGAACCTTGCCACTTCATCCATGGAAGTTGTTTTCAATGGCCTAGCTTCAACCCACTTGGTTAAATAATCTGTGGCAACTACAATATACTTATTTTGGCATGAGGTAGTTGGAAGTGGACCTACAATGTCTATTCCCCACTTTTCAAAGGGACCAAGTGGAAGAATAGGGCATAATGGAGCCGATGAAGTCTTACGGTTACCATGTGTTTGACAAATATCACATGTCTTACAATAATTATAACAATCTTTAAAAAGAGTGGGCCAATGATAACCTACATCAAATATCCTTCTTGCTGTAATTTGTTCAGAGAAGTGCCCTCCACATGTACCATTATGGAATTCTTCTAGCAGTTCCTTCCCTTGATCACGTCCAACTGCCCTCTTGTACTGTCCATCAGGTCCTATTCGAAATAATACTCCATGCAGAATAGAATATGGACAACTGGCTTGAGTAATCTTTCTCTTAGTCTTTGCATTGGCACCATCAGGAAACTTGAATCCATTCAGATAATTACAAATATCTATGTATTCACTAGGGATTGTGTCAAGGGATAACAATGCTGCATCGGGGAAATCATCATCATCACAAGATGATCCTAAACCATCATAGGCTCAAGAGAGTGCATCTGCATTGACATGCTTCTTTCCTGGCCTATCTATAATATCAAATTCAAATTCTTGTAGCAAAATTATCCATCTTGCTATCCTCCCTGATGGGTTAGACTTATTTACAATATATTTTAGAGCCTGATGATCTGTTATAACTAGAAATTTTTTCCCTAGCAAGTAATTCCTAAACTTCTTTACAGCAAAAATGATAGCCAGAGCCTCTTTTTTAGTTACAGTATAATTTACCTCAGCACTACTCATTTTTTTGCTCCAAAAGTAAATTGGATGTTCATTCCCATTTTCATCCTTTTGGCTCAAAGTACTTCCTAGTGCTGCATCTGAGGCATCAATGTACACAATGAATGGCTTGCTCTAATCTGGATTCTTTAAAACAGGTGAAGACACCAAGGCTTCCTTCAGTTTTCCAAAAGCTTCATGCGTCTTATTTCCTGGTTCATAAGTAACATCCTTCTTCAAGAATTGGGTTAGTGGCTGTGCAATCTTTGAAAAATTCTTGATGAACCTTCTATAGTAACCCACATGGCCTAAAAATGGTCTTAACTTAGTTCTATTCATAGTAAATGGTAAATATTTGATTTTTGAAACTTTATCAAGATCAGTACCAATACCATCTCTGGATACAACATGCCCTAACAAAACGCCTTTAGAACATCCAAAGACACACTTTGTAGGGTTTAGTGAGGCTTGTGCTTCATCTAACCTTTGAAATGTTGTCTCCATCTGGTGCAGGTGGTCCAAATTGCTCCCATAGATGCAAAAATCATCCAGAAATACTCTGATGAAGGTCCCAATGTAGGGTTCGAACACCCTATTCATCAAACGCTGGAATGTTGCTGGAGCATTACACAACCCAAAAGGCATAACTCTATAAGCAAACGTTCCTCAAGGAGTGGTGAACGTGGTCTTCAGCTGATCTTTCCCTGCTATACGGACTTGGTTGTATCCGCTATATCCATCAGCAAAACTATAACACTCGTGGATAGCTACTTCATCCAAGATTTGATCTGAGAATGGAAGAGGGTAATGATCCTTCTTTGTTGCCTTATTGAGCTTCCTGTAATCAACACAAATGCATAGCTTCCCATTCTTTTTTATTGAGATCACAATGGGAGAAACCCATTCTGAATTCTCCGCAGCAAATATGAATCCTGCATTAAGCAACTTATCTATTTCTTCTTTTACAATCTTGGAAAAGTTAGGATACATTCTATATGGCATTTGCTTTATAGGCTTAGCACCATCTACCAGCGCAATAGAATGTTCTACCCAACTTACTTGACGGACTTCCTTGTAATCAAAAGTGAATATGTGTATATACCTTCGAAAGAGTTGGAGGTAGGATTCCTTCTCACTCTCCATCACAGCATCACCAATCTTTATTTGTTGGAGACGATCATCAACTTCTTCTTCAGATAATTTTATGGGGTCATGAGTTGGTGTGACTGGAAGGATATCCATGACTGAAACATCCACCTCACTTTCTTCATCTTCAGTGTCCACTTCACTGGTACTAGAGTAATCAGAGGATGTCCAATCATCAGTTTCATCACTTGAATCCATAGGTTCTGCTTTATGATGTCGAGGGATCATGTTTATCTTCACCCTATCTCTACCACGTCCAAGTTTCATGAAACCTTCATTCCAGTAGTTTCTTGCATGAACTATCCTTAGCCATGGTCTTCCCAGCAGCATTGGGTACACAACAGTACCATTTTTCATCACCTGAAAGTCTACCACACATACAACACCCATAATAGATATTGCCACATTTGAAACTACACCTTCTGGTTTAGTTTTTCCCTTATTTAATGACCTTAACATAAGTGTTGAAGGGTGATCAATTTTTAACCCCAACATATTCATTACAGACTCGGTCATTACATTAACTGCAGCACCTCCATCAACTAAGACATCATGAATTGAAATACCATTACATAATATCTCAGCTTGTGGACCATAGGGATCCGCCTCTGCCTCTAAAACAGGGACCTAAACCTCCTTCCTTCATCAAGCATTGAGTCCACTTCTCAGAAGACATAGCCAAGAGTTGACCATATGTAATATTTGCAGGCCTTTTGGATAGATCTTCAAAGATGGAGTATGGTCCTTGCCCCTGTGAAATAAGAAAATCCTGCACACCCAACTTTCTTCTCTTATGTTTCTTACTAGTTTCTCCTTTCATCTTCTTAGGATCATTTCCATCTTGATTATCTTTTTCTTTCTTTCTTTTTGTTACAAACACATCTACTTCATTATTTCTGCTCTTATCTACTACATCAAAAGAATTCACAAGTGCTTTTCCTTTATCATTATCTCCTTTACCAGATGTAGAAGCTCTATCTGGACAATTATACTTATAATGACCCTTTTTATAACAACCATAACATACAACTTCAGAAATATTTCTTTTTGGACCTCTATCTCCTCCCTAAGAACTAAATTCTTTTCCTTGAAGAAGATTAATACTTAACTGACCCATCTTTTTGAGCAGACCTTCATACTTAGTAGATGTACTAGGAGAAATATTTGTGCTCACCAGGAGTGGTTGTGGATTCTGGACCAAAGGTGTTGGTGTAGGCTCTACTTTAGCAACAATTTCTTTGGGCTCCTCTTCCATGCTTTCTTCTTGCCTTCTTGCAATCTCCTTTGCTTGTTCAATGGTAGTTGGGCGGTCATACTTCACTCGTTGTCTGATCTCTGGCTTCATTCCAAGAATGAAGTGCTTACATAGGATATTATCCACGCCGTTCATCAACCCATCCGCTAATCCTTCCATCCGGATCTGGGCATCGAGCTTCCTCCTTAGCTCTAGAACACGAGCATGATAATCCCTTATCTTCTCCTTCTCTCCTTGGGTTAGCTTTGTGATATCAATCATGAGATCTGTATATCTCTGTTGTTCACCAAATTCTTCAAGAAAACTTTCAGTTAATAAATCCCATGAATTTTTCACATTATCACCTAGTGTTTCAAACCACCTAAGTGTTGAACCATCCAAAAAGGTAGGGAAAAATTCAGTCCATTGTTCCCTTCTTATGAGGCCATTACAAATACAAGATCGTTTAAACTCTTAAATGAAAGAAGAAGCATCTTCATTAGATTGAGCTGAAAAAACATGAATCTTTCCCATTTTCAAAAGTAACCACTGTGAAATACCAACCCACAAGTACAATCAACAAGACTTATGTGCACAAATAATTGGAATCACTATACTAGAAAGTGACTTTACGCCTTTCTAAAGTAAAATAGAAATGACCACGGTAACAATGGTAAAACTTGACTTACTGGGGTAAAAACTGACTTTACTGTGGTAAACACTATTCACAGTAAAAAGTGAAGTTACTGTGGTAAATACTATTCACGGTAAAAAGTGACTTTACTGTCATAAATACTATTCACAGTAAAAATGAATTTACCATGGTAACTACTATTCACGGTAAAAATGACTTTACCATGGTAACTACTATGCATAGTAAAAATAAGGTTACCCTCCAATTGATTTTTGACTAAATGGGAATATCTCTCCAGAAAATCCACCAATGAGGAATGATCCTGGCAACATAACCAAAATGTCACCACCAATCCGGCACTATGATAATTCTTCACCGGGAACTCCTCGTGCTATGATTATTTACTAATGCACAGCCTTTAGTTTGGTGGATGTAATCTGAAAAAAAAAACAACAAACATAACACAAGAATACCATCGACTATGATAAGACGAAATGATGAAAAATCTGAAATATCAAAGTAAATTATAATATTAACATCAAATTGTTACAATCTCACCCATGAGGTACTTCAACTATTATTGACTTCATTTGCCTTCCACCAATACTATGGGAGAAACTTTACAATTACACCTCTTAATGGCTTCTTCAACACACATTTAAACTGATGGCTTCCTTTACACACTTCATACAATATTTTTCACTACTTCTTTCTATGCTAAATGAGGGGGTGGCCTCTCTATTTATAGAACTTCTAGGCTTATCCATCTTATCTCTAAGATAGGATAAGAAATACACTCTGACGAATCATATTCCATACCTTAACTCTTATCTGTACATGTAAGCTTATCTTTTAAGATAAGATAAACCTTATCATTTTACATGGGTTCAACACTTTTAGACTTTTTACAAATAAAATACACAAAATATTTATGACCTCACTCCTTGTCCTTATTACCAATATAAAATTTCTAATTCCTAATCATGTAGACCCTACTTCTCTAATTAACCAAACTTTGACATTTTAACATTACCGGACCACTTACGACGAATATTTACTTTTTACCACAACATTCCTATTGTACTTTTGACTATTACCGTACTATACATCATTGGTGGAATCATACTGGCAGTGCCGTTATCTTCTATCGGACACTACTACTAATTATACTTAACAACATCCTATTCCTAATACGTAGAAATTACGGAGGAAAATTTTAGTGTCGACAGTGCATCACTTTTGTTAGTTTAGGTTTATTTTTTATGCATCTTCTTACCATGTCTCCTTAGCAAGTTAGATTAGGTTTTTGAGTAAACCTTCTACATTTTTATGTGTGCATCTAAACAGAGGAATACGAACCGGCCTTTATCCGGAGAGCTTTCCCAACTCACAAGGTCCCACACTTGGGAAAAGCTTCATGTTATGCAATCACACTAAGAGTCTCAACCCATCGAGTTGCAGAAATTCAGGGGTGCTGTGAAAGTGCATCAATAGTTTTGGCACCCCCGATGGGACCAAGAGGTCATTCAACAAGATTTGAAGGAATTTTCAAGAAATTTGGAGTTGGAAATTGCAAGTTTTACAATTTTGGATTTTTTTACCTTTTAAGCTGAACTCTGAAACTCATTTTCAAGGACTTAACTTGCTCAAAACAAGTCAAAATTTCACCAATTGATAGATCGGGGGATAATATTCAAAAGGGTATTCATAGATTTTTGAGATTTTGACTTTCAAAATTTCATAGTTTTTAGTATTTCAGGTTTTCCCACTTATCAGTCATGTCCCAAGTTCCAACATAGTGTATTTCAGGTTTTGTAAGTTGCCTTGCATGACTTAAGTTTCACCTGTAGCTTTTGGGGATTAGTAGTTGCACAACAGGACCTGATAACCGAATTGAAGAAATGTATCTTCCGGGTCCTTCAAAGTTTTAAATTCTTTTTTAATATTGTCAGGTTTGGTGTGTAACTTGACAAAATCTAGCATTTTAAGGCTCATTCTCTAACACATCTGGTGACTCTGAAGGGATAGAATTCAGTGGTATAGCAGCACAGGTTGCCTAGGTAAATGAGAAGAATTCGAACTAGGTCTGATACTCAAGAAGAAGGGTTATTTGTCTACTTGTAGCTATCACCAGGAAGAGGAAGGAGAGGAAGAAGACCAAAAAGATCACCATCTCCACCTAACATGACTTTATCAACCCCTCCACCTGGTAGACCTTTCATCCAATCAACAAGGGTTCTCATGCCAATCAGAATGGTGCAACAAAACCATTTTGTCAGCTTCACTAGTAGCAACCCACTTGCCCTCAATACACAGAATTCAGTTCCAATTGCAGCATTGAAGAAAATTCCATTTTTCACTAGAGAAAATCTTACTACTCCTAGTGATCATGTCAAAGACATTGCTAACATTTATGCAATCCATGAGATAAATGAAATGGATGCTGCTATCAAATTGTTGGCATCTTCGTTCAAAGGTAAGGCATTGCAATGGTTTAAAAGCCTTGGAGTTGGTTCTATCCAAAATTGGAATCAGTTATGCATAGTTCTCCATGAGAAATTTGGAGAAAAAGGAGACAATTTGTCTCTACTAGAACAATTAACAACTATCAAGAGAGCTCCCAATGAGCAGCTGACTGACTTCAACTTCAGATTTCAAAGGTCCTAGGATAGGATTCCCGTGGCCGTTAGGCCAACAACTGAAGGTGCTTTTCTATATTATCTTAAGGCTTTGATTCTGATATTTCTATGTTAATTCAATCTATGGGAGGCACAACCTTACCTGCTACTTATAACATTGCCATTATGGTTGAAAACTATCTTATTCAAGCTAGTAAGCTAGCTCCTAGGCCTCCAATGCCCTTGTATCCAAACTTATAAAATCCAAGCGCTAGTCAAGCACCCACTTTGGCTCCTATTCCCACCCCTAGAAATCAAAGTTCAAATGAAACTTCTAATTCATCCTCTAGTGCTTCAAATGAACTCCAAGAGGTCATGAAACAATTGCAAAATTTAGGAAATGAGTTGGTTACACTCAAGAGGCAGTAGGCCTAAAGCTTTAGACCTTATTATCAGCCTCAAGCCCAGCCCAATATGCAACCATACAAGCCCAATAGGCCACCCAATCCAGCTGCAAATCAAAGCCAAGTAAGGCCTCCCGCCAATAGGCCATTTCAGCCCTATAACCTTGCAGTGATTAGGAGCTTAAAGAAATTCAAGCACCTAGTCTCAAACAACAAGATCCAATTGTTGGTATCTCATGCAGGAGTCAAGGATTTCCTTCTAAACAAGGATTTAAATGAGAAACGTGCAGGATGGATCACTCGTGTCATCGAATATGACATCGAAATTAAGGTCACTAAGCTGGTCCGTGGAAAGGGATTATGTGAACAACTAGCCTCAAGTCAGCAAGTTGAAGTAGGTGATAAAAAAGAGACTGTCTTGGTACTACATGATGGTTAAGAATAGGAAAATGATGATGTGCCCTCTCCTTGTTGGACTCAGAATATGATACACTTCCTACAGGTAGGCCTATGCCCTCCAGAATTGAGCAAAGCAAAAAGAAGATACTTCAGATTTCAAGCCATTCCATATGTTCTTGTTGATGGTGTTTTGTTTAAAAAAGACATCAATGGAGTTCTATTGACGTGGATTGGGACAGGTCAAATTGAGAGGGTGTTACGAGATTTTCACGATGGAGATTCTGGAGGACATTTCGCCCCATGAGTAACAGCTCTCAAGATAATGAAGTTAGGGTATTGTTGGCCGACAGTGTTCAGTGACTACTATACATGGATAAGAAAGTGCAAGAAATGTGCACTCTTCATGGGAAAAGAAAGACTAAAAACGCTTCCATTGCACCCAATTTTGGTTAACCAACCAATTATGCAATGGGGATCGGACTTCTTCAGGGTCATCAACCCAAACTCAAGCTAGGGCTACAAGTGGATTCTCATGGCAATGGACTATTTCACCAAGTGGACTGAAGTAGTAGCGCTCAAAGAAGAAAATGAGTCTAACATACTAGACTTTTATGAAGGAATAGTGACCAAGTTCGGTGTTCCGGCCATGATCTTATCAGATAATGCATTGGCATTCATAGGTTCCAAGATTACAGAATGGGCTGTCAAGAATGGAATCTATTTGAACACCTCTTCAAATTATTACCCACAGGGTAATGGACAGGTAGAGTCCACGAATAAGAATTTACTAAGAAACATCAGAAGAACTCTGGACGAAAACCAAACGACATGGAATACCAAGCTAAAATCAGTGTTATGGGCTAACAGGATAACGCCAAAGAGGTCTATAGGTAATTCTCCCTACAATTTGGTCTATGGGAAAGAGGTAGTATTGCCTATATCATTAGAATTACCAACATTGGAGCTCATGAAGCGGTTGGAGTTGTTTGAGTTCGAACCAATAGAGGCCAAATATGCAGAGTTGATGGGATTGGAAGAAATAAGAGAACATGTAGTTCAGACGATTGAGAAGCATCGGGCCTTAGTAAAAATATGGTTTGATAAGAAGGAAAGAGCAAAGACCTTCCAGGAAGGGGACCTAGTTCTGAAATGGGATGAAGATTTGGAAAAACTAGGAAGGAATTCCAAGTTTGATGCCATTTGGAGTGGCCCCTACATGGTCACGGGATGTAAAAGTAGTAATGCCTTCCAATTGTCTACATTGGATGGAGAAGAAGTCCCGATTCCAGTTAACGGAATCTACCTTAAACATTACTACTAAAAGGAAAATGTTTACCCTTGTAAATATTAGCCTAGATTTCAATTCCTCTAAGTGTGGATGCACATCATCTTGTTGTAGTTAGGTTTCAATTTCCCTAAGTTCTTCGGCATAGGATTTGTTTCTCTCAGGTTGATTTTCTACAGTTCAGCATGCTCTCGGAGAAGGAGTTGCAGTATCAGGCTTGGGATCAGATATCAGGTTGGTTTTAGGTTATTGCTTATGACTCCATTCCCAATGGATTTCTAAAAGGCCACTGATCTTCTACCTAGCAGGAAGGTGATCCTGTTGAGTCACCAAATTTTTGTATATATCTCCCTCGCCAAGTAAATATAGACAAATTGAAGAATATGGAAGTAAAAGAAACCCAAAACCTGACATTTATTTTATGGAAAAATTTGCGCCCAAGGTGTAGGTTGGAGGAGCAAAGAACAAAGTGTCGACATGGAAAAATTCACACCCAAGGCACAAGTTAGAGGCATAAAGCACAAAGTGTCAACATGGAAAAATTCGCGCCCAAGGCACAAGTTGGAGGCATAAAGCGCAAAACGTCAACACCACATTTTCAATGCCTATGGCACACTTAAGAGTATGTTGACATGAGGATAGATGTGCCAAATCACATCTTCACGAGGTGCATCTTTAGGAGGCGCAACATTTTGAGCGCTGAAACCCAAACAGAAAGCAAACCCTGATACAGATATTCAAATGGCCATAAATTTTCACAAGGAGCTCGGATTCACACAAGGTTGGACTTTTTAGAAATCTTATGAGGTCCTCTGTCCAACTACGACTAGATATATTTAATTGGGTGTGAACAAGTTCTTCAAAAATGTAAAATACAATTCACCATTTTTTTGGGTTTGTTAGGGTTCTCACCTGCCGCCATAATGAGATGAATTAAATGCAACCTTGAGGTGGTTGGGGTAGATTTTGAATTCCTCTCTCTTCCCTCTCTCATTCTTCCTATAAATTGTAAGGAGGGGCTTCTTTCTAAAGGTTGGACATTCTTGTTTTTCCCGTCCCTTCTTCTCTTTGGCAGGTGAATTTGTGGAGTTCAAACCTCTCATCTAAAACTGTAATGCAACTTTGCCTCTTGGCATTTTGTAGTGTATTGTATCAATTTTTGGAGAAAATAATACATGTCTGTGGATGATTCTCAACCCTCTCTATGTTCATTTGCATCCTCTTGATCTTTCACTTCAAATCTGATTATCTGTGAATGATCTTGCATTGCATTTTAATGGTTTGTGTTTATTGGAAAGATAAGTGTTTCTTCATTCCTCGGTGCATCACTTTTGTTAGTTTAGGTTTATTTTTTATGCATCTTCTTACAATGTCTCCTTGGCAAGTTAGATTAGTTTTTTGAGTAAACCCTCTACATTTTTATGTGCGCATCTGAACAGAGGAATAGGAACCAGCCTTCATCCGGAGAGCTTTCCCGACTCACAAGGTCCCACACTTGGGAAAATCCCCATTTTATGCAATCGCACTGAGAATCTCAACCCATCAAGTTGCAGACATTCAAGGGTGCTGTGAAAGTGCATCAACAATTATTAAATAAGCATTAAAAATAATTAAAAAGGGATATGAATGTAAGTGACACACATTAAAATAATATAATCTAATGATTATAGTTTTAAATGTTGAATATGACACCGAGAAGATATTGTGCTATGTGAATACATTGAACATGGTAATTAAAGATGAGTTTAGCATGATTAGATTGCATGATATCGAGGAAGCGTAGTATTTTGTGTTTAATGAATAAGAAATGATGGTGTTTAAGAAACAAGTAGAAACACGAGGGAAAGGTAATTTCATGCATGGTCATGGAAAAGGAAGTATTAGAGTAAATTCTACCCAAGAAAATGAGGCATGCACACCACAACATAGTGTTTTTGGACAAAGAGGTTGGGTAACTTCATAGGAGAGGTCAAGGCCATGAAAATGGATTCACATGAACATGTTTCAAATGTGGTAATGTTGGGAATAGAACATATGAGTTTCCACATGTTCATAGTGAAAAAATTAAGGCCATAACGTGAGTACACATATTGCATAACTAGATTATAAATGGTTTGTCTCTGCATCACATAAATGAAATTAAAAATGAACAAGATATCATGATGAAGAAATTGTTATTGAATCGTGAGAAACAGGAGAATAACTCATTGCAAGGAAACATTTGTAATAAACCTTATGCAATTTAGAGGCAAAGTATATAAAGTGATTCTGTATAGTAGTACATATAACATTATCTCATAGGAGATGGTTGATAATCTTGAACTAAATATGATAACACATTGAATTCATACAAGTTTTCGTGGTTTCTTAAAGTGCATAAAATTGCCCAAAGAAACAAACGCAATGAATCGAGCCACATTGATGACAAGTAGCTACTAATTTTTTATATTTGCATGTGCCTCAAAGTTTATGTTAACTTGAAATCTATGCGTCAAAGCAAGCCTAGTTAATGGTGCAATTAGAATAGTCCATTCGATTGTCTATATTGCCGACTCGAATATTGCCTACTTTTCAATCATTTGTGATAATCCAGTTTGGCAAGTACATTGGCCCATGATGGCATGCCAACAATCCTGATCATTTTTTTATCTTGTCATGTTTTTACTAGTATTTGTGTACAACTGTTCCTCAAATGGCATGGGCATGAACAATCCACAAATCTCAAGGATTGACATTAGCTAAAGCTACAATCCACATAGGGACCAAAGATTCACAAGGGATTGTTTCTATAGTAACCTCAAGGGTTCCATCTCTCAAAGACCTTCGTATATCACCTGCTCTCTATTTCAATAGGTTTTCCAAACTAAAAAATTACACCTACATCACATACAAAAAAAAGAACAACAGAGACTCATGTCCCCAAAAGTGCATTCTTAAGCATATTTTCCTTCATTTTAATGTTTTTGTTAATGCCATCAATAAACGTTTCTCTTTCTTGTATGGTGTCCATGTGTTTTCTTCTTCATGAACAATAAATTGGACAAACCTTCAGTTTCACATTCTATTACATAAACACAGTCAATTAAGGACACTTTCGAGATTACAATAAATTTACATGTAACGAAACATTTTCATTTCTTTACACGGTCATGCTCAATCAACATTTGAAAATGGAATATATATTAATGCAATTCAATCCTTCCACCATTCAATTATCCGTAATTTTGTCAATATATTTCCAACCGATATCATTGCTGAATTTACATGACCAATTCCTCCTTCCCTTTACTACTCCTTCCACAAAATCTTACACCCTTACATTGTTTTACAATCAATTGAACATACTACTACCTCAACAATATTCACTTCTCTCCTCTATATATGTCTCCGTTGCATCGTCATGACACTATTGTTAGTTGTATTTCAGAGTTAAAAAAGATTTAAATATGAGATGTGAACAACCCTACTCTGAAAACATTTGAACATTTGACTTCTTCTATACCTTCATCATCACATCCAAGGTGTAAAAAATATCTATTTGGACTCTGAGGCTTGATATTGCCATTGACAAACTTGTGCACAAGACCTAATATTTTGATGCCAAATATCGCCCTCGCCACCCACGACTCCCGCTTTCCGACATTCCTCACCGATTCTCAACAACCTAGTTTTAGTTGCCGTTTTCTACCTTATCCTCTCTCTCCTATATTTGTTTATCCGATTTATCAAACCACGCGTCTAGCTTTAAACCTACTATAAAGTCAAATTCGCGTCCAATATTTTCATTACTACTTTGCTTCCAATTCTTTGAACTTTTTCCATTATTATTGATTTGTGCAGCTCCATTAATGGCGGAATCAAATGCACCAGAGCACCAGAAGCGTGGCCTGTTTGGGAGGAGGAAAGAAGAATATACATCTCAGCAGAAATACGGCGGTAGAGATTCACATGTCTATGCACAAGTAGGCGAGCCTGTTTATCAAGACCACAGAGGCAATATTCACCCTCTTTACCCAAACGGGTGCCGAGGAGAACGGCGAATGGGGGGAAACCTCAATCGCAGCAACGGCTCTTCTTCCGACTCTGTAAGTTTTTTATGTCATTATTCATAATTCTACAAAGATTTAGATATAATTTGTGGTTTTTATAGTCCATAATATGAGGAAAAGAGTTAATTTTTTAAAGAAAAATCTCTGAAATTTTTTGATTGATGTTTCAAATCACAACCCATGAACTATTACCAGAAGAAATATATGGTATATCAAATTTTTTATGGAAAGTTCTAAGGATGATGGTTGAAATTTGAGTTTTTTGTCGCCTCTATATAGAGTTCTTTTTGCAAGCGCTATAGTCTTATTCTAACATACATTTCTTATTTCATAATGGAATTAGGAGATATTTATATAATGAATTTCAGTTGGTTATTACAACATTGTTTCTTTTAATGATGGATTGCACCTGTTCTATTACTAGCAGTTGCATCAATACTTTGCTGCAAAAACACTCCCATTGAGAATAAAAAAATAAGATATATATATATATATATATATATATATTTTAAGAAAAAATTATAATCTTAATATTAGCTCAAGCCAATAATATATTTTAGTGACACATAGTTTATAGCCCATAGAAGTAATTATTTAAATTTATTATTGTACTGTACAATAATCATGGTATATGCTTCAATGTATTGAAGTTTTACATCATAATATTTTATGTCCTGAAGAATCTTAAACACTTACAAGGTATAGATGAAAAAATGATTTGATTATTTTTTAAGAATTGCTTCAGTTAAATTATGGACTCCTGAATTCATAAATTTGGCTATTTAATACTTAGTCTAAGGAATTGAACGATTTGATTGAGAAGTAATCATGTATTATTCATTAATGTGTGTAGGGAACTCACTTTGTTGAGTGTTATTGTACTTCTCAATTTCATTTTAGCCAATGCAAGAACCTAGTTATGTAACATACTCAGAAACAAGATTTAGTGTTGTGAGATTGCTCTTGAACTCATTTCATCTCTCCTATATAAAGAGTTTTTTTTCAAGAGCTATAGTCTTGTTCTAACACGCATTTACTGATAATGGAATCAGGAGATATTTATATAACGAACTTTAGTTGGTTGTTCCAACAATGTTCCTTTCTATGATGGATCAAATCACTTCTATTATTAACTTAATGATGGTTCAAATTTGAGTTTACATCATGTAAGAGATCTCATCTTGTTCTAAGCTACATTTCTTACTAAGAATGGAATGAATAATTCTTTATATAATGAACTTCAACTTTTTATTTAGCATATATGTTTCTTTCTATGATGGATCACATCACTTCTATTGCTCATTTAAATACCAAAGATTAATGCATGAAGTGGTTTACAGTCTAGTGATAAAGAAGGATGAGAAGATGGGAAGAAAAACCAGAAAAGGAAGGGCATGATTAAGAAGAAAATTCCCAAATGGAAAGAGAGAGAAGGGAGGTATAATTCTAGTCCTTTCAGTGGCACTGATCAAAATGTTGCTATTTATGACCACACTAAAAAGAGAGAAGGGGAACATAATGCTTCGCCTTATAATTTCACTAAAAGTAAAGAGGGAGAACATAATGTCGTGCCTTATGAACATATTTATGGTTATATTGAGAAGAAAGAAGGAGAATATAATGTTGTTCCTTATGAACATGCTTATGGTTTTACTGAAAGGAAAGAGGGGGAACATAATGCTGCCCCTTATGGATGTAATGTTGCACTCTATGAAAAATATTGGCACTCTTAAATAGAACACAGAAATGAAAATATAGTTTTTGGTCTATTTCTTATTCTATTATGCTCAATCAGAGAATACATTATTTATAGTATAATACTAAACAATCTTATTCAAACTCAAACTCAAACTTACCCTATCTCTACTCTTCAACCTATAGATGGAAAATATTGCCAGCACGTACACATCTCATCTAATGTGTTGTTAAATAAAAAACAAATTCCTTAAATGATAACTACAGAATCCCTAAATATTCGGCTATAATTTCTGCATGATTAACACTCCCACTTAGCCAAATATTTATCAACCAGCTTGTATCACATCGAATCCGTCTTTGTAAAAATCAAACTCATTTCTTGGTAATGCCTTTGTCAATGCATCTGCCACCATCATTTCAATTGCACAATACTCCATTTTGATAGTGTTGTTCTCAATTTGTTCACGGATGAAATGATATTGTATCCTTATATGTTTACCTCTCCTATGATACTTTTAATTCTTCGTCATGGCTATGCAACTTTAGCTGTCACACTTTAATATTGTTGGTTGAGACTGGGTAACCTCAATGTCCTGCAACAATCTTATCAATCAAATCAATTCTTTTTCAACTTGACATGCTGCTATATATTCTACTTCTGCACTGGGGAGAGAAACAATTCATTTTTTCTTACTTGCCCACTGTTATCCAAAATTCACCCTCAAGGTAATTTTGATAACATGCATCAAATTCTTTAGTCCCAAGAAAATAGATTGAGTCAGGGAAAAAAATTCATGTTTCTAGGGTCCCCTCATATTTTTCTAACTCCCCTGTCCAAGTAGAAGAGAGCAAGTTCTGAGAAAATGTGAAAAAATTTGCAAAAACAAGCCCAGGCCAGGAAAAATCACGAAAAATGGCTAAGTCCTAGTCCTAAAAGAATTTGGGACAAGTGGGACAAAAAGGCGCGGACCGGCCGAAATGAGAACTTTTGTCCTGGAACAGTTGGGACAAAAGGGCGCGAACCGGCCGAACCGGGAAAATTTGTCCCAGACGATCCGAAAGCAAATGGGACATGTGGGCCAAAAGTACACGAACCGGCCGAAATGGGAAATTTCAGCACTGTGCCAAATGGGACAAAGGGATGCGCGGGGCGCGAAAAGCCGAAATGGCCGAAGGCAAGGAAGAAAAGTCAACGTTTGGTCCGGAAACTTCAAACGGCCATAACTTTTGACTCCGAGCTCTGATTTTCATAAAATTGGATTTTCATAAAAGAAACATATTCGGCTCCAGCCAATCAATGCTCATTCCCGTCAAATGACAGAAAACGCCTGCCAGGCCCAAAAGAGCTGCCCGCACTCAGAAGGCCATAACTGCATTTCTCAACGAAATCGCACAAAATAGGTATCGTTGGAATCATGGTTCCGAGCTCGAGGCACAGAAATCAATAAATTCCAGATTTGATCAGAAATTGATCTATATTTTTAAGAAGCGTGGCCGGATTCAGAACAGTGTTTTATTTGGTAGCTGGGAGTGCAATTAAGAGGCATGGTCATCATTCTTTCTCTGCTGCAACACATGGGACAGTATGGGGAGCCTTTTGCAAGTAATGTATACCCATTCCACTCAATTTAATGCCTCTTACAGGTGGTTGAAGGACAGATTTCGGGATTTCCATTTTCCCTTCTCTTTTCCTTCTCATTTTTCTATAAATTGGAGTGTTGGGCTCATTGTAAAAAGGGGAGTTTTTGGGTAACAAAGCTCTGTCAAAATTGCTTTGTGAAGCCAGTGTGTTGCAGGCCCTTGTAGTGGACTGCTTGCATGGTGATCCAGGCCCTTATCTTATAATAGATTGAACTGTGCATATCATGAAGCAATAAAATATCAGTTTGTGGATATATCTTCCCCTGCTGTGTTTCCTTGCATTCTTCTTGCCCCTTTAATCTTTCTACAAGTATATTGTGTCTATTTATTATGTTCTTGAAGGAATTCATTATCATTGTGTGTGCTTGGAATATTGTTGTGAATGCATTCTGTTGGATTATGGTGAACTGTCATCACCTCTTCTAGTGTGCACTTTGCCTCTGTATTTCACACATTTGGAGACTACTCTCCCACCCTCCTTTTCTGGTGTATCACCACTTTAGTGTAGGCTTTCATTTTATGCATTCTCTCTCCCTGGTCCCTTGAAAATTTATATTAGAACAGTTAGCTTATCCTGCATTAGAGTAGATTGTGGCAGGTAGTTTAGGAGTAAGAACCAGCTTTCTCTGGAGGTCTATCTCAAGTAGCAAGTCCCACAACTTGGAGATAGTACCCATGTTATCCAATCACACTGTGAGTTCAAATACATGCACAGGGGTGCTATTTCGGTGATAACACCCACAAAACTGCACCTCTACTAAGGAAAAAATAGAACCCTAAAGTTGATCTCTTACTATCAACATCTCCTGCCCAATTTGCATCACAATACCCAGTAAGTTACAGAGATTTTTATGAACTCGAACTGAATCTTAGTCCATGTTTATCTAGTCATTAAAGATATCTAAAAATTCTTTTAACTGTTGCCCAATGTTGTGGTCCAAGATTGCTATAATATTGGCTCAAAATTCTTACAACATGTACATGAAGATCCAAGGTTGCTGCCACTGCTCACAAAAT
This sequence comes from Taxus chinensis, assembly GCA_019776745.2. Lineage (NCBI taxonomy): Eukaryota > Viridiplantae > Streptophyta > Pinopsida > Cupressales > Taxaceae > Taxus > Taxus chinensis. The sequence continues at coordinate 874,738,782 of CM034151.1, read as the reverse complement.
CCTGATGGATGTTATCTTGAATACAGGAGAAAAAGTGTCATGATAATCCAAACCTGTAATTTGGGTGTAACGGTTTTCCACCAAACGAGTCTTATACTGGTCTATTGACCCATCAGACTTGTAATTTTGTTTGAATAACCACTTACACCCAACCACTCTCCTTCCAGGTGGAAGAATTGTGAGTTTCCATGTCTAATTTTTTATGAGCGATTCATATTCAACATCCATTGCTAGCCTCCAATGTGCTACATAAATACTTTGAATTTCTACTTCAACACTAAGTGGTTCATCAACCTCTACATTAAGTGCATATTATTCAGATGCCTTTTGAGTGGGTTTCCGTAGCCTTGTTGATCTACGAAGCTACTACTCGCCTTTTTCATCTCCTATGGGTTGTGTGACTGTAACTTGTAATGGTCTTGCTAGAGTAGAATTCTCATGCTTAGATTCTTCATCAGATCCGAGATCATAAGGCCTTGTTTCTGAATCCTTAACATTTTCCATCTTTGATGATTTGTGCAAAACTTATTTTTTGTTGTAAATGACATCTCTTCTGACTAGAATCTCATGTGCTAAAGGATCATAAATTTGATATCCCTTTGAATTCAGACTGTATCAAACCATTATACACTTCTTGATTTTTTCATCTAGCTTCTTTCTTTCTTCATATGGTATATGTGCATATGTTATGCAACCAAAAATTCTTAAATCATTTACACTTGGCTTGCATCTATGCCATGCCTCATAAGTTGTCTTCGTATACAATGTAGTAGTTGGAAACCTATTTTGTGTATATCATGTACTAGAGATAGCTTCATCCCAAAAAACATTAGATAATAAACTACTCTTAAGCATGGATCTAGCACTTTCAACGAGATTCCTATTCCTTCTTTCAGCGAGACCATTCTATTGTGGTCAATAAGGAACAGTATACTCAAGTTTGATACCTTATTTTGCACATAAATTTTGAAAGCATTTGAGGTATATTCAGCCCCATTATCACATCTAAGTCATTTCAAAGGTTTTCCAGACTAATTCTAATGCACATGATTTATTTTTGATAAAACAAACAAAGGTCATTCTAGAGGAATCATCAATAAAGGTAATAAAATAACTTGCCCCGTTGTGTGACATTGTTTGCATTGCACCGAAAATATATGAATGTACAAGTTCCATTTTCTCCTTAGCTCATGTTGCTCCTTTCTTTCGGAAGGGGAATCTATGTTGCTTTCCTAAATAACAGCCGTCACACACTCTGAACTCAACTAGTAGGTGCAAATTAAAATTTTCCTCAAGTTGCTCTAATTTTAATATTTGAAGCGAGTGAGTGTTTTCATACCTGAATCTAGGATTCCAAAGAAATGAATTAGATATTTCATTATTCGTTGTTGTTAACACCACATCAAGTACTTCTACACATAACTTGTACATATTGTCATATCTAATTCCCTTAGCAACAATTACTCCTTCAACATCCTTTAGGACACATTCCTTGTTGTCAAACTATGTAATTATGTTAGCATTGGTAATCCTGATCACTGATAAAATATTTTTTACTAGAGCAGGTACATACCATATGTTCTGGATTTTCTTGTATCCACCATCCGACATTTGCAATGGAATATCTCCAATTCTGATCATCTCACATTTGTTGTCATCTCCAAGATTGAAAGTATTTCTTTTGGGTGCTTTTGTATATGCCATAAACCAACTTCTCTCAGGTGTCATATGCTGAGTTGCCACTACTACAAGAAGGGGTGTTTTGAGACAATACTTAACTAAATTATCTCAAATAGAGACAATAAAAAATTTGTATATTGTCTCTAATTATTGTCTCTCTAGAGACAATATAGACTGATAAATATTTTTTCTCTTCAGAGACAATATCATTATTATCTCCCGAGAGACAATACAGAATAAAAAAATTTGTCTCTCTAGAGACAATGCTAATATCATTTTTTTTGTCTCTTTAGAGATGATATGAATTTAAAGAATGAAAAATTTGAATTTCAAGAATAAATAATAATCAAATATCATATAGTGAAATCAATGGCTACATATCATCTATGATGTCAGATTGGATTGGTAATTAATATTATAAATTAAAAACAATTTGATTTGAATTTTGTGCCCAACAAATGGGTCCACAAATATTTTATTAATATCAAATAAAATAAAATAAAAAAGGGTGTTTAAATGTTGTTAACCCTTGACATACAATGATAAGATACAAAAGGGTGCCTAAATGTTGTTAACCCTTGACATATAATATTAACATCTTCTCTCTACCACCAACTTCAAGCAATTCATCTGCTTCCCTACTGCTACTTTGAGGTTCTTGTTATGAACTTTTATTTTTAGCAACTGCTTCTCCACCGACAACTATCATCTTCATGTTCTTCACTTTGATTGTCTAACTTCGATACAATTTTTTACTATTGTTAGCAATGAAGGTGCATTGAATTTTAAGGTATTAAAAACACATGTTTTACTCTAGTTCTACCAAAAGTATTCACAAATTACATTTAAACTAGGAAAATAATCAAAACCTTGCACAAAACTAATAAGCTAAGCTACGCACTCATGTGCCTGTATGATAAAATCCATGTTTTTTCTACCATTCCCAACACATAAATATCAAGGCGATCCGTTGTACCTTCCATCCAAGAAAAATATTTGTCTATGATAGTTTTGAAGTCTCTTCCACTCATGAGGAAGCTTTCTACAATCTGTAGCCAACTTCTAAAGTAACAACCATTAAGGTAAAAAAAGAAAATAATCATTTAAAGCATAAATTTAATGGGATCAACAGGCTAAGCTATGAATGCCACATAGAAAATATGACTATAAGGTCTCCACATAGCTAGCTATGATATAAACTATAATGTCTATAATGATGTATTAAATGTTAATAAATAGTTAAAGACTCGGGTCAATAAATGGGACCACAAAAGGCATACCTTGAAGGGATATAAATATTTAAATGTGGGAAATAAAAATCACACATTTGTATGTAGATAGCTCCACCAAAATGCATATATTCATAACTACACTACTATATATATGGAAAAAAATTGAGCTTCCTCATTATTACCTTGGTGCTAACAAAGCCTGGATCATCGTGGTTGCTACCTTTCAAGGTTAAGAAAACATTGAGATTCAACAACTACTTTTGATATTTTTGGCATTCATTATCCCAACACAATATAGTATACCAACGTAATTGGAAATGCTATCAACATGCCAAAAATAACTATGAATCCAACCCAAGTTAACAACCATCAATAATTGTGAGCAATATATATCCCAACATAATTCTTAATCCAACCCAAGTTAGCAACCATCAGAAATTGTCGATTAAATACAGTGATAAAAATGTGTTTCATTCTTATAGATCAAAAGGATGCAACACATCACTAATGATGATAGGTACATGTGCAAGATATTAAAATAAGATAGATTTGATATCTATGGCAGCCAAGTTGTTTAAAACAATGATATAGATGGATTATATTGTGTAAAATCCTATAGTGTATGTGAGCCTATATACGTTAAAAAAATGCAAATTATGTCGCTTAAATTCCCAACCTGGTGGCCAATGAAAAATTTAGAAAAACAATTAACTCACCCAATACTCAAGATTTTAGGATGTATATTGTACTCTTTTACAAAGACAAAGGGAACAATGCCTTGAGGAAGTGTTTCCTCATGTACAGTACAGAAGAAAAAAAATCAATTTAGGTGTGTATTATCATGCAGAGATTAGTATGTACAATTAATCGAAGGAGGTGTGTAATACCTGTATGATGGCCACGTGAAGTAAGACACCTCTCAACCCAATGGTGATAGAGGCTACTAAAAAATGGATATGCTAAAAGGGATTTAGAAACTTTTAAGCAAATGCAATAGTCAGATCTAAAGCATCAATGTCCCACCTTCATTTTACTATAAACACCAACATTCACTTAGCTTCAGCCTTGTATATAAGAAATTAGTTATAATAACAATTTGTTTTCAACAAAAAATACTAATAAATTTAATCTGAATTATGTATATTGAAAATGGGACTTCAAATCATGTGGCCAAAGGGATTTTGGGATTCATGATTGCTAATGTAGTTTCAAATTGTTAATGAAAAATTAAAATTTCCATGACAGCACAGTAAGTTATTTAAGCTCATCTCAAATACATACAAGGGAGGCTCAAAGTGAGGTACTGCAAAAGATTTATTTCAAGAAATTCCTAATAAGAGAAAAAATCAATTATATTTTGTATTTCTATAAATATAAGGAGATTCTAAATTCATCAATGATTTAATCATGAGAGTTAGGTTCCATAGTTGAATCCTTAATCATTTTGTTGAGGAGGATATCATTCTCAAGGAAATATGCTAAGCAATTATATTCATCTGTCACGGTAGTGAAAAAGATAAATCTCAGCATTCATTTCACGAAAAAGTTAATTCGAGAAACAAAAGATAATTTAAAAGGGCATGAGATGAGTGTAAAACTGAAGTAATAGAGCCATGAGATAGAAATTACAGAATAAAGCTTCAACAACAGAATGGCAAGCCTCATTAACAAGTATTCAAATAGTAAAGGGGTGAGTTAGTCTAAATATATGCATCGTGAAAAGGCTGTAGAAGTTGAGAAGCTAGGTAAAATAGTTCATGAACAAGAGGAGGTTTTACTTTCAGGGGATGTTGTTTCAAATGTTGTTTTTAATTATCAGCGAGAAGTACATAAATTATAGAAATCAGGGAAACAATTGAACGAGAATTAGCCTATGTTAAGACAAAAGTAAATTGTGCGGCATGTGTTGAAACAAATCAATGGAAGGAATCATTTTTGTTTTGGTTTTAACATCAGTGGCTAAGATGTGCACAAATTATCAAACCCTGACAATGTGAATGGCTCATACAGTGAACCATGGAGAGAAATCACCACACCAAGCTTAGCACACAATAAAAGGGAGCCAGCAATCCAATATAGTAGGGTATAAAAAATAGGAAGAGCTCAGTTGTGTGTATGGAAAGATATGTAAATCGAAAAGCTCACCCAGATTTCATGAACCAAACCCAATACGATGCCTTTCAAGATAATTCCATAAAATTATATACAAAGGTATGCATAGATCTTCAGCAAACTCTTGAGCTAAGATAGATTTAAATATAGAGATCTCGTTAATGGCAAGTGTAAAGGAGGCAGAGTTCTTGGAGGATGAATTTGTGAAGAAAGAAAACAATGAGCTAGGAAACAACTATGGAGGCCATTAAAAAGTGAACATAGCTTGACTTGAAATGGAAACAGGTGATCTTAAACAACTCAATGAATTTATTCGATCTAAATATTTTTAGGAGATACTTATTACTATAGATAGAACCAGTCAATTTTTGCAGTTATTTAGGTAGTTGTTACCAAATTAGCTGTACCTACATTTTTTATTCCAATTAAATTTACGCCGATTGAAGTTTAGATATTAATTCTCCTTCCAAAGCTAATGCAACTCAGTAGATTACTTACCCAATAAACTAATCTTTATATCTAGTTAAATTTTCTAAACATATTTACAATGTACAATACATGTTGTTGGTTTCAGGAGAGAAATCCCTTAAGGGACAAGAAATAGACTATATATCATAGCCATTAAAATTCATATTTCAAATAGAGAGAAATGCAGCCAACAATAATCATGTGTTACCACACTTACATGTTTAAATAGTCTATGAGGTGCATAAAGTAAATGTAGTTTTAATAAACTATAAGAACATGCTGTAATATTTTAACAAGAAATAGAATGAATGATAGAATTGAGTTATAAAAATCATTGCTTAGATAATAAGACTCAGCCTAATCTCAGTTAGTCATTAGTATATCTCTATTTTATGGAAAATATTAATCTATTGAGTAATTTTAATTTGGTATTAGAGAAGGTTTTGTGTGAGAAAAGTCGAGGGCATATGTAAAATGGGATTTTGATAAATATTAGAGGGGTAGGTCCACTATTCTCTTGATTTCTCGGGAGTATGATAGACTTTTATGTGGCATTTTTTTAAACTTTGGTCTAAATTTATTTGATATGCTATATTTATAGAGGATATTTAGAACAAAAGTAGGGGAATTTTATTTTACTGAGGGTGAGAGGAAAATAACGGCGAAGGAAGAGGCTTTTGTCTTCATCTGTTACCATTTTATTTTGTCTTGAAATAAAACATATCAGCAAGATAGGATCCTGTATAATAAGCAACATGCAACAAACAACAAAGGTGTCTGAGATGGAGTAGTTGAAGTGTTTAGATCTGGAGATTTTTTGATAGTTAATATGCATAACATTGACAAGAAACTACAACTTGCATCAAGCAGAGCCATGATTGTAGGAGGATTTTATTTCATCCTCATTGGGAAAGCTTATCTCATTTCATGAGACATTAATGTTAGTCATCGCAGCCATACAAAATAGTAATGTTAAGCACATCCTGAGGCATAAATAAAGAGAACAACATTTTATATCTATTGCTAGATGTGTAAGAGGAAATTGAAGCATGTGTTGCCCAATCAAGTGTGCACAACATTCATTCTTTGCATCTGATGTGCAGCTATGCAAAGAGAGGCACAACTTAGTGAAGATTTTTGAAGGGCATGGGGAAGGGCATGAAGGGTAGTGGGGAAAGCATCATATTTGCAGCCCATAAGTAAAAGACAAATGCATATGTTCCTGAAACAAAGAGATATATATTATCTGTTTGCAATCATTAGCATGGGCATGATCTGCAAAATAAGCCACATGCCCACTCAACAAATAAAAACCCTAGGCACAGAGTGGCACCATTAATCCCAGCAATAGAGGACACCATCCAAATGGCCATATGAGAAGAGACCTCATCCAACCAGCAAATAAGACAAAAGTCATTTTGAAAAGGCTTATCTAATATAATTTTATATGGTTTTAAACTAAAATTGTTGTTTCCTAAATTTTTATCATCTTGTTTCATCTGATCAATCTAGGTTTTAGTCTTTTAGTTTATTACTAGGAACCATCACAAGAGTTGTAAAGTATGCCCAGGAAGGGACAATACTATTTAATTATCTCTTGATGGAAATATGTTGATTTGTAAATTTTCATTTTTTTGGAGATCAAAATTGAAGATCTCCAAGTTCATTGTGAAATGAGTTACCTCAGTTGTAATTATGACATGTGGTGAACCGCCAATTAATAATTTATAGTGCATCTTCACTGTTTGAAGTTTGAACATCCTTCAGATTTTTTTGTGTTGTCACAAGAAATTAGGAGTGAGACAATTAAAAATCTAGCATGTGGAAAACTCACCAAATTCCAAATTTCATTTTCACTCCAAATTTGCACACACATTGTCTGCTACCTCCAAACAACTCTATGAAAAGATTGCCTTCTCCCCAAACCTTTAACTGGGGCCAACAATAAGTGGAATGTTTTTGAGCCCATTAGTAGATGGACTCATAGATTTAATGTTTTATGTTTGTGGTCTTCTGGTATTCAGTCAAAGAAATCTTGCTTTAGATGCCTTTTGATTGAAAATAAGCTTGTTGTTGGCTTCTTATTCACTATAAGGTGGTTGTTTTCTTTAAATTTTTATATATATTTATTTTTTTTACTTTTTAAAAATGTATTGTACGAACGTACCCACAACATACCATGCCCAAGGTTTTTAAATATTTATCGTTTAACCATACCGTATTCATACCCGTACCCGTACCAAAACAGTCTAAGTTCATGTTTCTCTTTTTTGGGAAAATGTCTCAAATGCCTTCACTTATATCCACAATCATGTTTTTGTGCTTTGATTTAACCTTTACATACATGTGCAATATTTGTTTCCGTGTTCTTAGGTTTTACTAACTTCCTTGCATAGGTTTAATTGGCATTTTCGCTAATCTCAACATCATTTTTATCCTACATTAGATTATTTTAGTTATACTCACTAGATTTTGGTATTTTTATACCCTTAGAGATTGAGGTTTAACACATTTTGTCATTTCACCAGTCTTTCCATGTGTGATTTTTTGTTGTATTTTAAAAGGAACTGAAAACTACCTGATTTTGTTTTTCATTTTTTTTTACTTTAATCAAAAAAGTGAAATCACAATGGAGGTGAATAAATGGGCAGTAGATTCTAGAAGCAGGAAGATAAAAGAATTGATTTCAACTAATTTTGTAGATGAAAATACCATGGTTGGTTTTAGTCAAATGCCTTGTATTTCAAAGGTACGTGGAAGAAAAAATGTGATTCCTCTATAACAAAAGAAGGTACTTTTCATTTACTTAGTGAGAATAGTGTGAAATTACCAATGATGACTACTGTAGGGAAACAATTTATTAAAAAAGTGTTGACTGCAAAATACTAAGACTCCCCAATGCTAAGGGATGGGAAAATCAATCATTTTCTCTATATTTCATCTTGCCTAATGATATCAATGTATCCCAGAACTAGAGAGAAATGTTACTCCTAATTTTCTTGAGCATCATCTTTCCCAAATAAAGTGAAGATACACTCTTTCTAGCTTGCCTCAATTAAAAATTTATTGGCATTGAGGTTACTGAGATGTTGAAAAATTTAGACTCGTCATTTTCTAAGGAGGAAAATTTCACATAATTGGTAGACTCCACTAGGAGACTTGATATTTCAAATGTTTTTCATAAGTCATTTGTGGATGTTAATAAAGAGGGTACTGAAAGGAAAAACAATAATTGGAGTCATTGTTAACTGGTAGTTCTAAATAAGGTATGTCATCGAAGACATTATAGTCAATCATGCTTTCATGTTTGTGATTTAAAAAGAAATAACTGGAGTTATTCTCTTTGTTGGATGTCTTTTAAATCCTTGGAATAGCTAGTAACTATAGCCTAGACTATTTCAGTACATGTACAGGTACAAGTATCGTATGTTAAAACAAAAAATTTAAAAATATTGGGTACGGTATGTTGGGTTCATCCATACATTATATTTTTAAAATGTAAAGATATACATACATACATACATATATATATATATATATATATATATATATATATATATATAAAGAAACCAACAAGCTTACATCCTTAACAACCTATAAAATGTTTAAAGCCAACAACAAACTTATTATGAATTAGAATCCATATAAAGCAAGCTTTATTTGATTGAATACAAGAAGACCAAAAAACATTAAACCTACGAGTCCATCTACTAACGGGTTTACAAACATTCCACTTATTGTTAAGGCCTAGAGAAAGGTTTGGGTAGAACAAAATCTTTTCATATAGTTGTTTAGATGTAGGCTCTTGGAGAGGGTGCTCCTTGTGCCACCTCATAGTATCCTAAAAGTCATTCTCATCCTCCATAATTAGTCCAATAGAGGGATTTTTCAAAGCATTTCTAAGCATTGTATACATTATGAACTGATATAGAGGAAGCTTATAGAAAGCTTTAAGGTCTGTTTATTCCATCCACTTCCTAAATTTGTAAAATTCATGAAATATTTTAATTCTTTCTTAAACCAAAGGAGGGCATAATAGCCTCTTGTCAAGGAAAGGATATTTTAATTATATTGTAGATTCGAAAAAATTGATTTATAGGCCTAGCACCTAGTGTCAAAAGCAACAGAAGATAGGCTCCCCAACCACCAAGTGTTTCACTTTTTTCACGTGCCTTCCAAATTGACTAGGGAATAAAGGACGCACGAGGAGCATCAAGAAATCCCCCAAATAGAATGTCAACCAAATAAATTTCTTTTCATCTCTCTTGACCCTTTGGAGCCTATTGGCAATATTGAATTTTACACAAACTTTCCAAGATTCAATTCAAGTCAAAACCCTCTAGACTTATTTAATTTTTTGCATTGTTTTCTTTCCATCTTTAAACTGAAATGTTTAGAAATTTTCTAATGTAAGAAAAGTTAAATTCTCTAGAAGAAAAATTTAAGGACCTACACATTGATTTTTTATTAGTTACATAGATGTGACTCCAATATATATAGAATTATAGATATCTAAAAGAATTTATACCTTAGTTGATTGAGTAATAAACCATTACCCTCATCAATCAGACTACAAAATTTTTGATCTTTTCTTTCATTTTTACAAAACCTCAAATAATTTTAAATCATGTCTCTTCATGCCTATGTTGAATAGTGTTTCTCCTTAAAAAATATTGTCTATGAAGATCACACATAATTAACACTTGAAGGCCTATGGCTTATGTTGTTTTTACAAGCCACAATACTAATTAACCAAAAAAATTGTAAATCCTTCATAATTTCCCAGTTCGATGTATATTTCAATGCAAAACCACACTTTGGGTGGACTGTTGTGATCATATTTGTGCTAATCTTGGTATGAGGAATTAAACTACTTCGCTGTTAGCATTAGTTTAGTGTTAATACATTTTTATTTGTTGGGAAGTTATAACTGTCCTTCTCCTTATTCTCGCAGCCTACTGCCTTTATATGGCTCTGTTCATTGAATATTTTTCAAGGCATTCTATCAACTTTTATTTCTATCTCTTCCTTCATTGGTATTAGAGCTTCAAAGATCTAAGACTTGCGGTTTTTTTTCCTGACAGCATGGTTTCATCAGAGTACCAATTACTAGGTGCATGGGAAGAAATCTATTTTGGCATTTTGAACCAGCTTTGAAAGTTGCAGCGACCATTTTGCATGGGAACAAAAATCAGAGAGCATTCCACAATGGCTACGAGAAGGAATTTTCACGCCCTAGCACAACGAAGCAATTCAATTCCATGACCTACCGTTGAACAATACGCTAACCCAGGTTTGATTATGGGCACCGAAATACACTCAAAATATTCCCATGCTTCGAAATGCTGGACTAGCTATTTTAATTCATCTCCCCAAGAAAATGTAGTTACAGTCTCTTCAAGCATCATCTTGCCACTTCGTCGAAGAGCGTGGCTGACGAAGATGCCGAGCCAACTTCGAAAGTCGAGGCAGACAACCTAAAAGACATCAGAAAAGAGGAAAATGAAGGGGAAAAGAAAGGGGCAAATATTGATTCTGACTTGAATGCTAGGGTTTATAGGGAAAAGCTCAATGAGAAAGAAATACATGATGTGAATGAAATAGGTTATAGTATTGATGGCCTGGTCAGGACCTACGAATCACCTAAGAAGCCCAAGGTCCCCATATTCACTTTCATTTAGGTTGGCACCCATCAATTCAAAGTCAGTTGTGGGGATTGTATTGTTGTCGAGAAACTGAAGCATATAGGTGTTTGTAGAAAGGAGAGATGGTTGGCATCTCCCTTGATAAGGACGGGAACAATCTTCAGACTTTCCATTCACAAATGGTTAAGGCATTCCACCGAGAGGTGGAGCTTACCCCAGTTTCAACCGAGAAGAACTTATCATTCCCATGACAGAATCAAGATGGTTTCTGTTGGAGGATTTGTGAGGAAAATTTCTTGTATGATGTTTAGGAAGGTCTCAAAATTAAACCCTCTAAAAATTCTCATTCATCAAGAAAATGCAATTTTTAAGTTGGCATCAAACTGTTCTAATTTAGCACATGCACATTCAATCGAGATTGTTAAAAGCCTTAATGCAACTGAGGTTGAGAATGGTACTTGGAAAGATGTTTACAAAAGAGACTCAATAGCAGGAATAAGGGATATTGTAAAAAATATGTATGACAAGGGAGAAGAGTTTATCACGATAACCATAGTGAAGTAAGTAGCAGAACATAAACACAAGAGGACGAAGGAAAATGGAGGCTGGAGGAAATCCAATGACCTCTTGCAAGCCGTAAGCGATGAGGCCGCTAATTGATATTGTGGTGAATAAGGTATTGAGGACCTATTCCTCAATTTTGGTTTGATTTTATTTTAGTTTCAGTGTTGTTTCCGTGTTCTGTTGGATTGTGATCGGATGCTGAAAATGGATTACTCTAGAGCATAGTTGTTTGCTAATGGTTCTTCGTTTTGAATTGATCCTCTGAGTTTCGTGCTTCAAAAAGAAGATGGTTCGCTTGTGAATATGTTCACTTACAACATGAACCATGTGCAACAAGGTCTAAGTGGTGAGATCCAGTCAATAGCATGTTTCTTGATAAATTCTCTTTCTCAGTATTCACATTTCACATTATGGGAAAAAATGACTTAGTCAAGGGCAACATCCAGTGGTAGTGATTTGTTTCCTTTGTTATTGAAGATTGGCTAAATGAAAATCGACATCAGTGGCTACAGCTAAGAACCTGATTGCTATGATTCTTAGAAGTGAATGTGGAATATTTGTCAGTATTGTTCATTGTTTTCCTATGTTGTTTGGTTTCTCAATAAAGTGTAGATGTTGCATAGTTTCCTGTTTGGGACCTCCTAATTGAAGAGCGTCATGGGGAGTAGAAAATCATTGAAAGTAGTGTATGGCACTCGAAGTTCGTTTCGTGGTAATTGTTATCACCGAATCACAACACCCTTGTGTTTATACAAGTGCATATACTTGAACTCACGGTGTGATTGGATAACATGGGTACTATCTCCAAGTTGTGGGACTTGCTACTTGAGATAGACCTCCAGAGAAAGTTGGTCCTTGCTCCTAAACTACCTGCCACAATATGCTCTAATGCAAGGGAAACTAACTATTCTAATCTAAATTTCCAAGGGACCAGGGAGAGAGAATGCATAAAATGAAAGCCTACACTAAAGAAATGATACACCAGAAAAGGAGGGTGTGAGAGTAGTCTCCAAATGTGTGAAATACAGAGGCAAAGTGCACACTAGAAGAGGTGATGACAGTTCTCCATAATATAGCAAAATGCATTCACAACAATATTCCAAGCATACATAATGATAATGAATCCCTGCAAGAACATAATAATAGACACAATATTCTTGTAAATAAGGTTAATGGGGGAAGAAGAATGCAAGAAAACACAGCAGGGGAAGATACATCCACAAACTTGTATTTTATTGCTTCCTGGTATGTACAGTTCAATCTATTACAAGATAAGGGCCTGGATCACCGTGCAAGGAATACACAACAAGGGCCTACAACACATTGGCTTCACAAAGCAATTTTGGCAGAGCTTTGCTACCAAACTACCTCTCTTTTACAATGAGCCCAACACTCCAATTTATAGAAAAATGAGAAGGGAAAGAGAAGGGAAAATGGAAATCCCGAAATCTATCCTTCAACCACCTGTAAGAGGCATTAAATGGAGTAAAATAATTATATATTACTTGCAAAAGGCTCCCCATACTTTCCCAGGTGCTGCAGCAGAGAAAGAATGATGACCATGCCTCTTAATTGCACTCCCAACCACCAAATGAAACACTGTTATGAACTCGGCCACGTTTTATAAAAAATATCCATTGATATTTCACCAAATCTAGAATATCTTGATTTTTGTACGTTGGGCTCAGAGTCACAATTCCAATGGTACCAATTTTGTTTGATTTCGTTAAGAAATGCAAAAGTTATGGCCTTCTGAGTGCGGGCAGCTGTTTTGGGTCTGGTAGGTGTTTTCTGTCATTTGACGGGAATGAGCATTAACTGACTGGAGCCGAATATATTTCTCTTAATTAAATATATCTACCCTCATCAAAAATAATGAATCCCTAAATTTTGGCATAGAGGACATCGTGCTCGTTCCAGAAAGTCCAATTTTGTGAAAATCGGTGCTCGGAGTCAAAAGTTATGGCCATTTGAAGTTTCACGGGTCAAACGTTGACTTTTCTTCTTTGCCTTCAGCTGCCTCAGCTTTTCGTGTCCCCCGCATTCTACATGTACTTTTGTCCCGACTGTCCCGGATGAAAATCTCCTGCCTCGGCCGATTCGGGCTTCCTTGTCCCTCTTTGTGGTGAAGACACGTGGCGAGATTCCATTCGCTCTCGGTTCTTTCGGTTTTTCACGTCCTCCGCGTACTTTTGGCCCGGATGTCCCAGTAGGAAAGTCCTCTATTTCAGCTGAATCAGCCGGTTCACGTCCTCTTCGCACTTTTGTCCCAACTATCCCAGACTGCCTGGGACAAATTTCTCCGAACCGCCCGAAATGGACTAACTTGCGCCAAACCGGCCGATCCGCGTCTTTCGCGTACCTTTGTCCAAACTGTCCCAATTGCGTGAAAATAGCACTTAGTCGATTTTTTCCACTTTTTGGCTGGTTTTCCTTTTCACATCTTGGTGTCCCAGATGCCCCTTTACTCTGCAGACTACCTGGTGGCCTTTTGGCCGATTCGCGCCCAGATGTCCCTCATGTCTCGACTGTTGCAAGGACTAGGACTTAGCCATTTTTCATGATTTTCCCTGGCCCAAGCTTGTTTTCTGTAACTTTTTCACATTTTAAAACTTGCTGGGTTTTCCTCTTGGACAGGAGAGTTAGAAAGAAGCCGAGGGGACCTCAAAAACACAATTTTTTGCCTTGAATCAATATAATTGCTTGGGACTAAAGAATTTGATGCATGTTATCAAAATTACCTTGAGGGGTGAATTTTGGATAACAGTAATCTTGTAAAACCACCGAGGTATCATCCTCTTGGGTTCGTGGTATGCCTGTAAAACCACTGAGGTAAAATCCTCTTGGTTTGTGGTAAGCCTATAAAACCACTGAGTGTGAACAGTTGGAAAGTGATCCTATCCCTCTAGGTTTATGGTAAACCTTAGAAAAACCATGTGTATTGAGACCATGTAGGCACATGCTCATGTGAAGACCCTCTTTACGGTGTTCTCATTAAGGGGGGGGACATCTAGTATCAGGAAATGTATGTTTTTACGAACAATGTAATAAGGGGGGGACTGTTAGCATTAGTTTAGTGTTAATACATTGTTATTTTTTGGGTAGTTATAACTGTCCTCCTCCTTGTTCCCGCAGCCTGCAGCCTTTATATGGCTCTGTTCATTGAATATTTTTCAAGGCATTCTATCAATTTTTATTTCTATCTCTAGCTTTATCTCTGCCTTCATTCGCTTCATTTTAATCTAACATTGGAATAAATTTTGGACCTAAAGGAAGTCAACGACATGGGAAATGCAAATTGATTACAAGACATAGGTGAGAAAAATTCAAAAATCTTATCTAGCCACCATGATTTATAGGAAACCATTAGATAATCAAAAGATTTAATTTTTTCAAAGATAATGGGATGAATTTTACATGATTTAAGGAAAAAATGCAAGCTAAGATAAAAATTCTCTTTCATTTTTGAATCTCTTAAGAAAATTGAGGAAAAATTCTGTCCATGTTGAGATCTCTTTATACAAGCTTTGGAATCAAAGGGACTTTAAATAAAGAGAGAATTTTATTTTATTTTATTTTTTTATTTTTTTTTTGGGGGGGGGGGGGGGGGGTTCTTTTATGAAAATCGATTGTGGATTAAGAAAATTTACAAAGTGAGAAGGATATCAATCTGCAGCTGTTGAATTCAAATAAGGTAAATGGTCCCACCCTTAGAGAGGATGGAATATCAAAGAGGGAGACATAGTTCATTATCAAAGTTGAAGAAAAAAATGGGAAAAGGAGAGCCCTCCCTCTTCTCCAAGTACATAAGGGAAAACATATGGCTGACAAAAGCATTTTTGATACTATATGAGATAAAATTTTAGAAATGTCACATACAATAGACACATAATATGGTTGAGAACTGAGAATATCCTCTTTGCTTTTCTGAGACAACAATAATGGCATAAATGATATGGTACTTTCCAGTTAGAATCCATTAATTAACACTGTAAAAAGTTAGAAAAACTGTACATGGAAGCTCTGTTTTAATTTTATTCTTCTCTTTTTTTTTCTTACAAAAATCTTTTCTGTATTTAATTATTCTAAATGAGTCAAATAATTTTACAAAATTCATGTTAAGGGAGAAAACAAGTTAAACTATTTCAGTACAATGTCCTTCATACATGCTAGAACGAAGCCATCCAAATAAGTACTAAAAGCATTAAAACATTCAATTTTGTCTTAAAAAATTGATACCAATTGAATAAAAATTGTCAACTCTAGTAAATTAATATAATATATATGGTTTTGAGAAGAGATAAGACTATCCTAGTTTTTCTGATACACAATAATGACAGGACAACAAAACTTCATGATTAGAAAGTTCAAGAAACCTAAGCTACAACAAATAGCTCTAGGACCGCCCCATTTTTCACTTTTAGCATTCTCCAAATGAAACATGTTACCTCCCAAAAAACCCATTTAGGAATGCTAGAAACACCAGGATATTGACTAAAATGGATCTGAAAATGCAGCTCTGTTTTCTAGATGTTTTAGAACACCTTGGAGCTACTCCACACACTTAAAACTTAAAATTTAAAAACCAAAAAGGAAAATAAACACTAAATCCATCCTAATCATAATGCTTAATCCAAAAAACCATTCAAATAAATTTAAAAAAAAAAATATTAAGACACTACATGAATGAATGCCCTCCTAAAATAGATTGAAATATGGAAAGAGCTGGAAGCTAGACATACACACATGAAGACTGGAATCTTAGCTCCATCATGCAAATGATCCACTGCTTCCATCTCTTGGGAAATTACATTTCTTCATGACTCAGTGAAACAGAGAAGAGGATACTATTGATTTGGAACTCCATATAGAGGATACAACCTGCAAGCATACTAGGTTATGTTGCAACTTGCATTAGAGTATTTGATTTCATTCCATCATTTCAAACATGGTCACTGTCTTTGAAGGGATTATTGGTAAAGCTATTTGAATCAAAGTTATAAAACCATATTTGCACTAAACAAGTGACATGGTGTCAGTATCAGAGGAAGAACATTCAAAATGACTTTACATCTTCTGATTGCATAAGATGTCCCGTTCTGTACATATCCTATCATCATTGCAGTCTAGGATGACACATTGTTTTGGGAATTTTTTCAAACAATTCACATGATAGTTGCATGCTCGGGCAAATTTTACATGCATATGTAGTAGAGCACATACATAAACATTAGGCGAGGAAAAAATTCATCCCCATCTACTATATATTTAGCTACCAAATTTTGTTATCGCAGGCTATAAATTTAAATGTCTATATCATTTCAAGACTAAGTTGTTAAGCAGGGCATCTTAAAATGACAGAGGATTTGGTAGAAGGAAACATGAAATTTAAAATAAAGAATGTTTTTGAGCTATGGAATTATGTCATTATGGAAGGACTCAGTTATAGTTTTGAAAAGTTACAAACAAATTTTGTCATGGGTAGAAAATTTGCATAGTGTAAGAAGATGCAATGAGTGCATTGCGTTGAAGGCATGCACAAATACCACTCCAGTTTCTTGTTCATTCACTGAAATAGTTGTACTATCTTGGTTCCAAATCTTGTTTCTTACAGGTTTGGAATTGGATATGGCTATGGATATGCACAGGATGGGAACTAATCAATACAGTAGAGTTAAAGTCCATTACAGAGATAAAGAGGGATTTTTTCCCAGTGAAGGCTATTTTCCAAGGATTCTTATTTTTTGTGCAGAACTATGCATCAAATTCCATTGTTATTAGAGGAAGCAAAGGATTTCCAAATAATTTCTAATAGGTAAACTAGGAAAATTCCAATGTGTAAGGCAATTCCAAAGGAGACATACAAAACCCATATCCTCTTAGAACATGGCATCCTATTGTCTGTAGGTAGTTCCCCAGCTCACAGAGCCCTAAAAGACACAGAGCTATGTATGTCAGTGTAAGAATTTTTGGATCTCTAGTGAAAAATTTGGCTCAGCCATAACACATGTTTTTTGCAAAGGTCATTGCCATGAATCCCAATACCAAAGCGCAAGAGAATGGCCCTGCGTGCCCCACCAGGATTGTTCACACCCGGCTATTTTCCCACCCTCATCGAAACTCCCACGCTCATAAATGAAGGAAATATGTAAATCAACGATGTTGTCTAGATTAGGATCCCCATGGAAGCTATTGTGGCCTAGTTTTCTCTGCTTGCTAGTGGTCTGGGCATTGACAATGAGATCCCCTTCACCATTACATTTTCCATGGCATCCTGCACCAACTCTATTGGCCTCATTAAATCCCTCTCACTTCATTATTATAAGCCACCTCCCTGGGAGTAAATAATTTTTTATATAAAAAGAATTAGGGATGCGATTTGGGAATGTTTTTTTTTTGAGAAAAAACAATTTGGGAATTTATTTTTAGAGACAAAACTATAGTTTTGTCTCTAATTAATGTCTCTAAATACCCCCATTTGTTGTAGTGTGCTCTTGAATCTAAATACCAGAAATTTGAAACATCAGAACTTGGGGTTCTGACAACCAAAAACAAATTTTCTTGGTCATTGCTTGATGTTATGTTATCTTCAGCAACCTTCCTTTTCTTTACCTCTTCTACCCAGGCTAACCACTTTCGACATTGTTTCTTAACAATTCCCAGGAGCTCCACAATGAAAGCAATTTCCCTTATTTTTCTCCTCCTTTGTGTCTTTACCATTCTTTAAGACATTGGACTGGGAGGGATGGGATTTTTTTTCACTCTTCCTTTTTGCTTTGCCCTTATATCCTACTAAAAACAGTGCTATAGGATTCTCATCATTCAGGCTCCCATCCTTACTTCTGATTTCTTCTTGAAGTAGTGCTACTATTACTTTTGTCAAATCCAAATTAGCTTGGGTGCTTAGTGCTACTACCAGTCTAGAATAGGATTCTGGAAAACTCCCAAGAAGTGACATAACAACATCTTCTTCTGCAATCACTGATCCACATGCTGCCAATTGATTTTTGAGAGATTTAAACTGATTTGTGAAATCTGATATCTTTTGTGTTTCCGGCATCTTTAATTGAAAAAATCTTCTTCTAAGATATAATCTTGTGCTAACATCATTTGATTCATATAACTTGATCAATTGATCCCAAGCTTCCTTTGCTGATTTTGCCTCACTTACATGTAAAAGCACATTATCACTCAAACTTAAAAGTATACAGGAATGATCCCTACCTTCCTTTGACTCCCACTTACTGATCATATCTGCATACTCGGTGGGTTTAGTCTCAGTCCCTTCAACTATATTGATTAGATCCTTGTTTAGCAGCAACATCTTCATTCTGAGCTTCCAGAGATTAAATCCAACTCCATCAAATCATTCTACCATCTTGTGAGGATCTCCTGCAATAGATGTGGCCATCTCTCTATCTTAAACTTCTGATACTTCTCTGCAGCAACACTTCACCAACACTGCTCTGATACCATGAAAAATATTGGCACTCTTAAATAGAACACATAAATGCAAATACAATTTTTGGTCTATTTCTTATTCTGTTGTGCTCAATCAGAGAATACATTATTTATAATATAACAGTAAACAAATTCTTATTCAAACTCAAACTCAAACTTACCCTATCTCTACTCTTAGAACCTACAAATGGACAACATTGCCAGCACGTACACATCTCATCTAATGTGTTGTCAAATACAAAACAAATCCCTAAATGCTAACTACATAATCCCTAAATATTCACTATAATTTCTGTATGACTAACACTCTATGGTTACATTGAATAGCCTGACGAGAATAATAGTTTTATAAAAAAATATCAAAGAGAAGCTTCCTTGCCACCTGGATGAGGAAGAGAGGGTAGTAACGAAAAGGTATTTTATAATTTTATAGCTCAGAGAATATTATTCTTATACTTGTTTTCTATGTGATATAATGGTATATGATCCACCTCTTGTGGATTGTACAAGATTTATATTTCTGTAATAAGAATATAATGGTATGTTTTCATAATTATAATGTTGCTTCTGTTTAATCTTGATAATGTGTTGCCATGTTTAAAATTAAGCGTCCAAAAGTATTGAATGATTTGAAGATGAATAGCTTAAATAAAATCTTGTGTAACCATCTATTTCATTTGACAAAAGATAAAATTGAGTATCGAGAATGATTTGAATATGAATACCATAAAATAATCTCAAGAATAATTGGATAGGGTGATTGAACATCGAGGAAACAAAATTTATGAAATTTTTTCAAATATATTTTCAAGAAATTAAAGATTAGAAGTGCATACAATTTTGTAATTAAGATTGGAATTGTATCAAACCTGTAATAAAATTTAACATTATATTAAATTAAGTAAACATTCAGAGTTTACAATAACTTCTTAAATAGTGGTGGTAATAGAAATTATATATATATATATATATATATATATATAAAATTTCTTGGAAAAAAAGCTTTAAATTAATTAATGTAGATGATGATAATTAACACAAAAAAAAGATAGTAGAAAGAGTTATAATTCAATTGGAGGGGATGGTAACAAATGAAAAATTCAAAAAATAATGTATGATAATAATAAAAGGAAGATATAGAACTAAAATAAATTAATATGAAATAGAAGCGATAAAATATATTAAACAATTAAACATATAAAATAAATAAAAAATTAAATTAATTATTAAAAAAATAAAAAGGAAAAAACGGTAGATACCAAAAGCTTTAAACATTAGTGTAAAGGTATAAGCATCTTCCTCTCTACTTTTTTGTTTAATTTGTTTTGTATTTATTCAATTTCATTTTTTATGTATATGTCGACATTCATAATTCTCTAAAATCACTCTCACCATTTCCTTGAAGTGATTCAACGTTAGGGTTTGATATCACATAATCTGGCATTAGGGTTTGATTTCGTTAGAGGTGAAAATTTTAATTGACACAAACAGAAATGAACTTGGCTTTAACACATTTAAGTGAAAGATATTATTTGATATAGATGCACATAAATATGTATTAAGATTTATAATGTGTCAATTGACAAAGGACAATTCAACTATTACTACCACTTAGAGAAACTATTCCAAAAGCAATTAAGGTTGGATTTTTTTTTTGGGTATACTGGCTAAATTAACATATCTAACATTTGTGGTTCTATAATTATTTTGATGGATATATTTTTAAAAATAGATCATTTTATTTCTTGTTAGAAGACTAGTGACATTATACATATAGATAACTTATTTTTCAGGAACGTTGTAAGATTGAATGTATTGTTACACAATATTTGTGTCAAAATTTTGTTGCACACATTATGGAAGGCATTACAGATGAATTTTCAATTTTATTTTATGTATCACCCATTAGAAGATCATTAGATGGAAGTTTGCAATAGTAGAATTGGTGTGTGCATTGTATTATGCACAACGAAACAATTGCAACATATAATTTTTGGACTTTAAAAATACATAATTGTTAAATAGGATCTAATCTGAGTTTACCTCACTCATAATTTTAACCGTTAAGACAATTCATTTGCATCATGTTGAACTATCATTTTTTACTATCGCATATACATGATTCGTATGTACATTTAGTATGTTATGATTAAGTTGTAGCTTAGAGTCAATGATGTAAGTAGGTAGGTATTACATCTTTATAATAATACTACTACATTTGTGTTAGGGATTAGTTATACATGAACAAAGAACTAGAGACTAGACTAGATAGTTTTTGTTTAGGAAAGGTATACTTGAAACTTAGACTTTACGAGTTAGCAAGTAGAGATCTACAAATATATATGTTGTAAAGAATAGAAGTTTTGGATATTGATGTGAGTTTGTTATTTTTTGTGTTTTTACTTGCTAATGAATATAATAAAGTTTAGATTTCTTAAATTTTATTTTTTATTCATTAAATTTAATACATAATTCTATTGTGTATTATGATGGTTGCATGATATAAGGTATCCCTTAATTAGGAGCCTCAATTATGACTCCAATAATATTTATCTAAGAAATACTTTAGTCTTTATGAATAAATTTACATTCAACATTTTCCCATCTTGACGTAAAGTAATCATAGACATAATCTAGAGAATGTTGGATAGAAGGTGTAAGTTGTCATCATCAATTAATATCAAAAGATATTTGTAGACATCTTATAGTGAATGAGTTGTAAAGAATTAAAGGTGCGTAGGAAATCGAAACAAAGTAACTCTTCTAAGAGTAAATAGAAAAAAGGAAATAAGAATGGAAGGAGGTCATGTGATGTTAGGGAGCCTATTTGAGGGTGTGGATGACCACCCATAGTTACATATCTTTTTATTTTGATGAGATATATGCAATATTATTTGGAGGCTATGGAGACAAAATAATGCATAGGTGTTGCGATCGTGGATGAGGAAAATTTTATTGAATCCATATAAGTAGCACCTGAGATCATTAAAAAGAAAAGGAGGTTGAAGAACATGAAGAAAAATGTGTGGAATTTTCCAAGAGAATGACTAGTAAACTAGAGTTCGCCCATGAAAGTTATTTTAGAAATTTTATTATGGAAGAACTTGTTAATTGGATCACTATGTTAGGGAAATATTTGTAGTTTGAGAGTATGCAAGATCCCAAGAAAAGTTAAGTTTCCTAGCAAAAAATTTTAGGTTTGTACATCTCTTTGGTTAGAACATGTACAATCCAAAATATTGCACAAAGGAAAAAAAATCAAGGCTTTAGATTTACATTAAAAAAGAAATTTGATCATTTCACTCTACAAAATTATGATATCAGTTTTTAAAGAATATTTAAAAATCATGAAAAATAGATATGAATGTAAGTGACACACACAAAAAATAATATATGTTAGGAATATTAATGTTCACATGGGTATTGATATTTAAGTTTGGTAAATATTACCGTTATTATTTGGTTAGTCGTATAGGTTAGTGGTTGGAGTGTTATACCCGTGGATATTATCATGGGTTATTGGGTATAACACCTCCCTAAATAATTGGAGGTTTTTTGGCTATTTGTTTGGCTATATAATATCCAAGTTATATTGTGATGGTGATTATATAGAAGAAATATATATGTATGTGTGAAATTAATTAATTTTGTGAGTTATGTGAAGTTCTTCTCTGTGCAAGTCTAGTTCATAGTTTAGATTTGGTATCAGAGTGAGTTTATTGCAATGGAAACATAATCTGTCATTGTAGGGGCAATTCTCTTTATATATTTCCTCATGTGATGAGAGAGTTAAGTTGAGAAACTGGTATAGACTAGTTTTTTAGGCTTAGTTTTAAAAAGCTAAGAAGAAGTGATTGTAGTGTAGACAAGGGCCTGTAATAATAGTCTTTGGCTATTATTCAGGTGAATAATGCACTCATAGACCATCATTCCCAGTTGCAGGAGATTAAAGTGTTATTACAAAACACGTGTTGATCTACATGAGGAAGGAGGGACTGGGATCAAGGAGACCACGAGTTTGACAGAGAGTGTTGGTTTGGTATTCACATTGATTTACAACATTGATTGGTTGTGCATTTCCATTCATTAATCCCCTTCACATACCACGACTACCCAGACGTATTTATTGGACTCATTATTGCGCACCGGTAGAGGCATTGGCGAATGGTATTTGGAAACTCATGGCTTTTATGTTGTCTACATCTTCACAAAGTTTATGATGAAAAGCTTCTCAGCCTTCTCGATTGTTCTGCATCTACCATCAGTGTTTAATTAAACATTGGCATTATAATATTGATCAGCTAGATCTAATTTGCATTACCGTCAATATCTGTATCGCCCAAGATTTCCTCCTTAAATCCATATGCTATTCAAATAAGCATGTATTTTTCACCTAAGAGTCACACAACCCATTAAGGGACATAACAATTGTCAATCTAGGCATCAAATTTAATGTCCATTAATTATCAAATATTGCAGCTGCGTCCATCTCCAGTTTACGTGGATTCTACTTTGTGAGAGAAAATTTGGATTCTCACTGCATTTTCTACAAGCGTCTAGAAGTCTCCTCTCCTCGTGCGTCATCCAATGCTGGTATTTATTTTTCTTTCACATGGGATTCTATAGATCTAGGATGTAATTCATATTAATCACTTTCAACCATGGTTTAATATCTCGACCCTAAAAGGTGATCCATATAGTATTTTTTTTATAAAGTATAGTTGGGTCTAAGTTCTTAGTATTCCCATCTGTATACAGCTTGGTGAGAGATTGTCAGAGTGGTCTATTGTATTGTTTAGAAATACGTCATATGCTTAGTCAAACCATACAGATTGTTATGTTTGTGTTAAATAAAAGTCACGTGTCTATGTTGTTTATTTATAAGTCAAATGTTTAGTATAAATTTGTGAGCTTTAGTTATTTTGTGTTAGTAAGTCTCATCTTTAAAGTATTGTGTCATCATTTTACATCTATCATCCTTCATTTGTTATTCATAATTATTTGTGTTTAGAGTCTTGATAGTCAAATGTATTGTATTGTAAAACTCATTTTACACCATTTTGTCTTGTCAATTGTAAGTTATTTGAGTCAAGTCATGTAAAAGAGTCATATTTTTTCTTAAAGGTATTATTGTTGTCAAATAGGTGATTTTAGAATATTTGTTTATTGTCATTTTTTATTAGTCAAAACAACCAAATTGTCAAAAATTGAAAATAAAAATAAAAAATTTCCTTACGGATGCATTTTCAGTGTTACCCGACGTCCAAAAAATAAAGTGTTTCACATTGCGGGAGGGAAGAAAATAAAAACAATGTGGAAACATATGTACTTCAAGATCAATTTTGTTGAGTAAGCATCGCATATGATGGAGGACGGAGGCATCAGAGGCTAGAGGTCAATCAACGACCTCTCATCAATCACCAATGATGGGGCCGCACAGAGCTATGGTGGCATTTTGTGGTTTGTTCAGATTTTCGGTGTGGTGTGCAAAATTAGAACAGAGGTTCATTCATGTTCACGTGTATATGTGACTATTCCTACATTATTCCCTGATGTAATAACATAGTGAAGAACAAATAACACAGAGAAACACATCATCATGAGTCTTGAAGAGATTGAATAGTAAGATGTGTTCCTGTTCATATCTAGGTTTGTGGTTAGCCTCTAGGAAACAATTGAAGGCTATTCATGTGTGTTCCTATTGAGTTCCCACACTGCTAGGTCATATGTGTTACCTAGAGTGATTGTGTAGTGCCACACTCCTCTTCGACACTATTTGCATTATGTTGATATTACTTTTGGACTGATACCTAGAAATTTTGATTATGATACATTGAACATTAGATGATAGACTATGCATATATTTGGACTGTTGACATGTTGTGACTCACATTTGATTATGTTATACTAGATGACATTGGTAGACAATTCGATATAGGTTGATTTGCGCTATTTGGATTTTATACTGACATGTTATACTCAGGATGTTTTGAGTAGAATTATAATCTCATGGATGTTAGGATCAAATTATTTGATATGTTTATAAATGATAGAATTACTTAATTTTAGATTATGATTATTGATTTCTAAGTAGATGTATTATTTCTCGATGTTGTTGATGTGGCTGTGAGGCTAGAGAGGTATTTTGTTTGTGTTGCAGGGATATTTTACCACATACATTGAAAGGGGATAGGGCACCAACCACATAAGGATATTGGGTGTTGTGCAACATGGCCAAATTTGACAACTATGTCTTATGTTTATGTGGTGTTTTTGCATGCCTAGTTAGGAGGTTTCCATGGGGGGTGACCTCACATGTGTGGCCATGGGGTGAAATCTTTTCCTTTTTCTTTTAATTTTGTGTGTGATTTATTTTTGTTATATGTATTTAATTTTTGGAAATTGTTGTCACTTTATTAACGATTACTATTATGTCTTAATTAGCTAATCCAACTTAATTTATTAACTAAAATAAAGATGTGACAATTGGATGATTATGAGGGTAAGTGTCCTTGAAATCTTGTGGGTGTAAGATGGATTTGTGTTGGTTTGTGTGTTATGTACTCTATCCCAACTTCAAAATTCGAATTTTGACTTGGGAGGCATTTTTGGAGGCTTGTGGAACAAGCTAAGCTTGTCCCATGCCTCTTAAATTCACCCAAAAACCATACATATGGGTTGGGGAGTTAATTTTTGACTTATTTATCCTTTTTGGAGTGTAAAAGGGTGAATATAATTGCACTTTCCTACTTACCACAATTAATTTTTCCTTCGTAGGCATGGTGTGCAAGTTTGAGTGTTTTTTGGGTTGTCATAGTCTTACATGTTCATTTAATGTCTTGGGCATGGTGTTTTGACTTATGTGTTGGAATGGATGAATGATGAAGTGGCATCCTACATGGAGCCACCTCATCATCCTCACATCCCATTTCTATTTATTGGGGGAATTTGATAGACTTGGGGTTACTTGTTCATTTTCTTCCTTTTGCATTTTTGGAATTGGGAACTTGTTGGAGTTGCTTTTAGAGTTTACTTGGCTTGGAGGTGTCAAAAATCTTGTGGAGTGAAGACTCTTGGAAGCTTGATGGAGAGGTAGGATCTCAATCCTTGTTATTTTCTTATTTATGTTTGTAGATGTGGAAATGGTGCTTGTTAAATATTGTATGAGTGTTGTGATTATGTTTTTGTTTGGTTGGGTAGTATTCCTTAAGTTGGGTGTGGGAGATGGATTTATGAGACCATTGGGGAGGGAAAAGGGAGTTTTGAGGCATGCATTTTGGAGGGAGTGTGATTCGGAGTTTCACCTATGGGGAGTGAAAAGGAAATCATGGATATATGTTGTATACTTGCAAGGGGAGAGATAAGGATGTCTTGTTGTTTTGTTTTGTGCACTTGGAGGCTTAGGGTGAAACTCCTACTTCAATTGGGAGGAAAAAGGAGGTGGTTCCCATATTCCTTGCTCCATTTGGTTTGATATCAAACTTATCTGTTGGTTGATAAAGTTATAAAATTTGTTGAGTATGTCATTTTAGAAGTGTTGAATGTTTTGAAATGTATATTTTTGTGGAAGTCATGCTTGTTAAAAAAAGTTGTCAAATGTTGCTCAAGATCCCTCATTGTTCTTTGGTTGGGGCTCAGGGCCCAATAAGGGGATGGATTCTCCTCTTATTTGATTAAAGGTTGGGTGGAGAGTGTTTCCTATTCCCCCTTCCTTTGTATTGTGATCCTAGCTTTTGAAATATTGAAGAATGCAAGATTGAAGTTTCAAGTTGGGTGAAGACATGCAAGAAGACTTGTGTTTGGCCTTGTTGTATTGATCATATTATTATTCCCACTTTGAGTGGAAGTTTGTAATATTTAATGTTTGAAGGAAAGTTTTAATATTTCATTTATTCCAAGATTGAAATGAGTTAGTACAAGTAGAAAGATCTCTTGGTTGCTTACCTTTTTGGAAAGAATTAGGCTTAGTGAAAGAAAAGGATTTAAAATCTTGCATTGTCAAGGAATGATTGGAAAATTGCTAGTTTCTATAGTTGTATTATAATATTATAGTGAAAGGAAAGGTTAAGTGTTTATTTGTCTAGAAATGAAACTCTTCTAAAGTTCTAAGCATTTAAAGTTGCAATGTATATACATGTATATTTTGAAAAACAAAGAATTTTTGAAAGGAAGTGTGTTGAAATTTTGTTGTGTTGTCGGAAAAATGGAAGATGTGAAATAGAATGTATTGTAGTAATGTTATGCTCAATTTTTACATTTATTTACAAAGAGTAGAATAGAGATTGAGTTGTTGTTTTGTATTTGGAATTAGGAAACTAGATATATTATCAATCTACTAAGAAATGAATAGAATAAACCCTCATTAAAATTAATTTTGCATTAAAAATAAACTCAAGAAGAAAAATGGTGAAAATAATGTATTGTTGAAGGTTCTGTTTTCGGTGAACAGAACCACGATGCTGTGCAGAGCAAGTGGTTTCAGAATTGCTTCCCAGCTCATAGCGGAAGTTGGTGAACCACCCCCAGGTAGGGTGGTGATCATAGGACCACCAGCCTATGTAGGGTGAGTCAGTTTCATCACTTTTGATGGAAAAATTAGTTTCCATCTGAGAAAAACCTTGTTTCAAATTTAAGTAAAATCTAAGCTTAAAAATTTAATAAGTAACCTTCCAACAACTAGGAATTAACTAAATTTAACAGTTCAAGCCTTTCAATCTCTTTTATGACACTCAAATGTGTAAGACCCTTGGATTTAAAGAAAATGGGGTTTCCCCAATAGTTGAACTCAAAAAAAAGAAAAATATTTTATTAAATAGAAAAATAGATCCAAGATAGGATCTCTACAAATGGGTAACATTACATTCAAAAAATCTATACAACTAAAATGAAGAGAAATTTTTCCATGGTGGCTCCCCTTTCTCTCATGGCTCCTCTTCTTCTTCCTCCTCCTCCTCTTCCAAAACCTGCAAACAAGAAAAGAACAAATGAAGTTCTTTGAGAAAAATAGGAATTAAAAGAGAACCATAAGAAAATTTAGGGAAATCTAAATCTAAGGGCTAGGATAGATTCAATCCTATGGCCCAGATTAAACCCTACCTCACTTAAGTCGGAATCTATTTTGTAGGAATGTAACTTTTAATTAAAAAGAAAGAACATTGGTAATGGGGTGAATGGGGCCACTTAGTGGCTAGGTAAAATAACTAACCTTTGAGTTAGAAAACAATATAACCTTGGTCCTTGATAACCAAATTAACTAATGGGACTTAGTAGATGTTTGAAAATGTAAATATAGCTTAAGAAAGTAAACTATAATATTTAATTATTAATTTAATTCCTTTATTCACAAGCTTGTGAAGAAATCCCTAACTGAGTAATTGATTAAGTGTGAAAATGTCTAACCTTGCTAACACTATTAAACAAAAAAAAATTATCACCGTAAACTGGAATATTAATTTATTAGTTCTCTTGCTTTAAGGGTTGAAATTTTTGGGCATTACATTTGGTATCAGAGCCATGGGTTCAACACTTGGACCCCAGGCACACTTGGAAACACGAAACACAACAAGAAAACCTAGTGCAACTCTAAACCTAGAACATACAACATTGCATGATGTTTTGAAATGTAGAAAACTTAGAAAACTGAAACAAAATCCTAGATGATGATAAAATAACTCTCGTCTTGGTGTGTGCAAGAGGCACAAACTAGACGAGGGGTCCTTTCATGTGATCCTAGATCTACCAACCCAAGATCAGGAAGTAGCAACCATATTGCCTTAGATACTATAGACACTACAGGATGTTAATGTCGCTTTACATGGAGGATATTTAGGAGGGAGACCTAGCAGACATGACAGAGAGCCATCAATTGAGGCTCGTGCTACTGTCCATGTCAAATTACCGAGGATAGGGCAAAGAAAACTCCCCATGAGAGTCGGTTGGAAATGAGTCACCACCTAGAGAGCACATAGGTAGAGCTTCGAGACACAGAGACAAATATAGGATCCCTAGGCTGAGAGATGTTCTTACAAAGAAACCTAGGGGAGGAATCAGTGACAGTGGTAACTCACATAAGAGAGATACTAAAGTTGCACCCACCACATTTTATTTGGGACACAGGAGGATTTCAGGCTGAGGCATGGTTGGTTAGCTTGAGTGGATGCTTCAAGCTATGTCCTTGTACTAGCAACATGAAAGCTCATGTTCCTATCCACCTTCTGAGAGATGGAGCCAGAGTTTGGAAGTAGATTCTGAGATAAGTCAGCATGGGAGCTCCATGTATATTTTTGTATTGAAAGGGGGGATAGTGTAAAGGTGTAAGGTCAAAACTTTGGTTATTATATTATTTGTTTATTTAGGTGAAGAGATGTGTTATTTATTTGAATCTTGGATCATGATAATGTGGGATGGATGAATGATAGTAAATGTGAAATGAGTAGTATGTGGTTTAGGTTTTTATTATGGTAAAAACATTTTATTAGAAAAATGAAGTTTACTATGGAAAGGTGTGTATAATAAGGGGAAAATGGGTGGTTGAAATTTTTAGATTAGGTTGGAAAAGGTGGTTATTCTGATTTTATTTACAAGATATTGGGAAAAATTACGATTATCTTGGAAGGTGTGATGAATGGTAAATACATAATGGGGAGGGTTATGGTCAAAGTGGTGATGTATAGGCATGTTCAAAAGGTTGTAGTTAAAGTGGATGTATAGTGTATGTTTTAATTTAAGGATTAGTATAAGGGTTGTTTACTGGTTTAAACAAGAACACTCAAACAATTACAATTATACAAGCACAATCCTAACTAGTCAGGTGGGATTACAACCAAACTATATCCCTCTTTCAATACCACACACCAAAGGTGCTGCCACAAATTGTCTCTCCACCTATGTGTCAATGTGTGATCGGCTAGCGAGTGATTTTGGGAAGTGTGTCCTCCATGCACTATAGTTTGATATTCGGCCAAAAGGGCTACCTAATCTAGGATAAAAATCTCTCTCGAGGTGTCCTTGATATACCTTATGGTACATGGGGCCCAAGTCCTTGTTGCAAATATATTGTCTAAGGCCTAGGTTTTGGGATGTGGAAGCACCTCACTTCACACCACTCTTAAAAAAAGCAAGCTCTTAGCCAATAATGACAATTGTATAAGAATTTATATACCCCACCAGAACACTGGGTGTTTCTATGTGTGTGGAGGTGAATCCTATGATCATGAGACCCCTAGAACTACGATAAGTGTGTGAATGTAAATTTCATGTCACATTACCCCCTAAAAATGAAAAAGGGAGGGAAAACTAGACATTTTTGATCCTCAAGATCATCTTAGGACGTGAGAGGAGAGCATACACGGTGTCATATTTAGGTTAAAACAAGAAATAACACAATTTACAAAAGGACAAATGATAAAAAATTAATAATGAAAATTTTATGATGGAGGCCTTTGAAAAGGGGACTTGTAAAACAAAATGGATTAGTAGTTTGTTTTATACCCCAATGTTCTTGGACCATTTGAGCTACAAGACAAATAGTTAGTGGTTTTTATTTAATCAATATCCTATAATCATAAATATTAGACCAACACTAGTCAAGTATAAAAAATGATAGAGTTTCCCCTTATTTTTATGATATTCATAAAAAAATAGAATGTAAGATGCTGTAAAATAGCCCTACAAACAAACAAGTTTGATTAGTTGGTTAATATTTATGCAAAACTACTATCGAAACAAATGCATTGTTTACAGAGAAAATGTGTTGTTACAGAGAAAATGTGCTACTTCAGACACAAACGTGAAAAACCTGCACAATGAGAGTTAGAAGACACAAATGTGTTGATATATACACAAATGCATTGTTTTATGAAAAAATGCACTACTCTAGACAAAAATGTGCCAAACCTGCACAGTGAGAGTTACAAGACACAAATGCACTGATATATACACAAATGTGCCATGGGTTATGAAAAATGCACTGAAGTATATCCCTACACTCACATGAGTTATTACTATCTACAAAATCATTGTTTCAGGTTACAAATGCCCTGTTGTATGTGCATATGTGTTGTTGACAGGTCAAATGTGCTGAAATGAATATATATCATAAAATTTTGAAATTTCAACATTTAAATCTCAACAAAAAATTCTCAAATTTGGAAATATTGTTAATAACACTAAATGCTACTAAATGTAATTAAATTTTTGGGGGGTAAGCCCCATGGTGGGCACAAACATGTAAGCAAAAAGTGTGTTAGTGTGTAGCTTACAAATTAGGAAATAAGTTGATTTAATTCCTATGCTAACACTACTATTTACCTACCTTAGCTTGAGAAAGATAAAAAGAGGGAGAAGATCACATACCTATACTTACCTATAAGTGTAATCCTCCTTCTTTGATGGATTTTATTTTCTCCTTAGATAGAAGTCAAGATGCTTTAGATTTGTGGAGTGATTTTGGTAGCACTTCCCTTTGATAAATGATGATTTTTGCTTAGTAGAATGCTATGGAGATTGATAGTTTTCTTAGATATTTTGACAGCATATACTTGCAATTGTTCTAAGGTGGTGTGCATGGAGGGTGGCACCACTATTTATAGCTAAATAGAGAGTTGAGATTAATCCATTTAGGATTAGATCAATGGTCTATAATTCATAAGAATGGAGAATTCTCTAGAATTAGAGGATTCTAGAGTTTATTAGAATCCTCCATTGAATTAAAATTTCGATGAAAGGATGGATTTTTATTTGAATATTTGAAAATAAGAGGGGAAAATGGAGAGGCTTCTAGATACATAAGCCTCTATATTTTTTGGTTCATTTAGCTTGTAGTTAGGTGAGAGTAATTATGTTTAGTAGGATGATTAGATTAATAAACTAAATATAGAGTAGGCATAGAGTAGGTGCTATGTGGGTAAGCATTTTTAAATTTTGAGACAATAGTTAACGAGGATTAGTTAAAATTGTAAAAAAGATATTAATGATGTATTAATATTTCTAACGAGATAATGGGATTATGGAATAAATGAAAAGAAATAATTGAAGTATGATTACATATAATAATTAATTATTATATGGTTAATTATGGGAATGGATTACTATTCTATGATAAGCATATTTTTTTCAAAATGACCATGTTGAATTTTTGCATGTCTACAGGATAAGTGAAGACAACTTCTTGGAAGTTTGAACACATATAAGGAAGAATTAGAATGAAAGAGTTAGTTATGAATGTGAGGGGAAGAATTGGAAGAAGGTATGTGGAAGAGAGCCTTAGAGGCTTATGGATTTTGTAATATTGATTGAAAAGTAATAAACCAGACTATCCTCATTGAATGTTCCTTTATATTATAGATTCCTTGATTACTGTGACTTGAAATTCTTGTGTTTCGCTTTAGATTCTTAATTTTTTAAATGGATTGAATGATTATTCAAGAATGATAATGGCTTTAGAGCCTTGAATGTTCTTCAATGAATAAATTTTCAGTGTAGTCTATTTATGCAGTGAGTTGTGAGTACATAGCGCAGTTTATGGGGTTTATGTCATAATTACTAACTCATGGATGTTTTTATGGTTTGAATGATATTACAAAGTTTACAATAGACTTTACAAATGCCTGGTATGCTTTGACAAATATGATAAAGGAAAAAATGAATATTTAAGGTGAAAGTAGTACTCTTGGGCCTAAGACAGAGGTAAGGTTGTAATGAAAGAGTAACAACTAAAAATTAAGATTTATGAGTTGTAACCTACAAATATCTTATTGTAGGGCATTGAGGAAACAAGGTTTTGAAGAGCTTTTAAGTTAAAAATAGAGTCCTTAAAGGTAGGTACAGTCAAGATACCCTACTCTAAGAGTTGTGGAAACTTACTTATTAGGCATAGACTTTTTATACATGGTGATCATGCTAAATTTGAATATAGAAGGTGAAGTAGTCATGCACATAGAGAATAGGGAAGAGTGAAATCAAATAAACCAAGTAATTACTCCATTTTGCATACCTAGGGTTGACAGTAATATACCCTTTTCTAAGGAGCTCTTGCTTAAAATGATAACCAATGTGAAGAAGTTATATGTTTCTACTTATAAGGAGTCTAAGAAAGGTTGAAAAGGTGCCAAAGTATGAAGAATACAAATAAGTTTGAGATTTGCAATGCAACAAGTTGGTGACTAAACAATGAGTGCCTGAGTTTGACTGAGATAATTCAAGTTAAAGAAGGTGGATAAAGTTTCTTCCTTGTATATTATTCTAGATCCATCCTTGATAGTATTTGTGCTGTTGTTAAGATGTGTAATGCTTGTTGATGAGTATTAGAGACACCAAGGAACCCAAACTAAATTGTGCATGCCAATGGAATAAGATGATTCTATGAAAGTTGTGGAAGGGGATTGATAACCAAACAAATGGTTGATTTTATTATTTATAACTCATGATTTTAGACTAATGAAACTATATTTCCCAGAATAATTTAGAATTTAATATGATTTTAGGAGAGAGAAGCATTGAAGTACTATCTACATGCATACACCTTTAAGGAATACAAGGAAACCAAGAGTTTTTATGAATCATTCAAAGAGGCCCGAGCTTGACTGGTAAAATAATCAAAAAAGTATGATCATAAAGTATTAACATTGTAAATTTAGTTATTTTAAAATGAATACATCAAAAGTTAAAGGCCATCTTCATCTCTTGGGTTTCTAGTAGGTCTAAGTTAGAGGACAGCTAGGGTTTGAGCTTTGGGTCCTTGGAACTTAACATTTTGATCCAAAATTTTGTAGAAATATAGGTGTGGAGTGATGTGTAAAGAGATCCAAAAAGAAATTTAAATTTTCTATGGTTCAATACTCATATTTTTATGACAGACATATTACATAGTTTGGAAGGATAGTGAAGACCTAGTTGGAAAGGTTACCTTACAAAGGAATAGAGACCTACGAGTGAGTTTATTCTTAAATTTTGCACACATAAAAAAATCCATATTGGGTACTCACAAAGATAATATTATGCCTGTAAACCTTTAAAAAGGACATCTTTATGACAATGGCTTTATGAAAACTTAGTGAGGGTTTAGGAAACCAAATGCAAAAAGGAGAGAATAGGAGTTGTGTAAAGAGTTGGAGCTTGAGACTTTAGGAGTATGTCAATATGGATAAAATGCACTATTAAATATTTTAAAACCCTCTAGGTTCCCTTGGAAGTATGGTTTCATGGATGGTGCAAATAGCCTTTCTTAAGGACTTGTAGGGTGAAAAATTTGTGAAAAGGAAGAATATTGTGAGCTTTGAAGATTGAATGCATTTTTTCCATTGTTTCTAACAGTATGGTCAGTATGTGAATATGGTAAAGAGGATTCAATAGGTCAATGAATGCAAAACTCCAACTTTCCCAATTGAGAAACCAACACCAAAAAGCTAGAAGGGAAAGGAAATTAGAGGTAAGTAAAGATAGATGGATCTTTTCAAGACTTTGGGGATTTTTTTTAGTTGATTGGGAATGGGCCTACATTGTTAGAATAGGGAAACATACCATTGGAGTGTTATTTAATGTAGAAGATCAAATTTTGGAAAATTGAACTATTCTAGACCTAGAACTCAAGACTTCCAAAAGCAAGGAATTAGTCTCACTGAATGTTATTGATTGTTGCTAATATGTGGAAGTCATGAAAATGTGTGGTGCACTACATCTTTACATAAACCTCACGCACTACACATATCTATGCTCAAAACATTCAAAACTCATCTTTCTAGCATCACATTCTGGCACAATACACTTCCCCCGATGACACACTCTTGTGTTGTGGTTCACACTTGACTATTGAGGGCATACTACATATAAGAAACCTCACACACTACACATTTCTAACCTTAGAGCATTGACAAAAAAATATTGCTAGCGTCACATTCTCACACAATACACTACCCTATGATAGACTTTAGTTCTACATTCTTACTCAACTGTTGAGGGTCGAAATCTGAAATTAACCTCATTCACACTCTTCATGCACTATACATTATTGATCTATCTTTCTAGTGCACATGTTAAAACCATTTCCCGATGACACACTCTTGTACTATGAATCATTCTTGATTATTGAGGGGTATTTTTATAAATTAACCTCATTTCAATCATGCTCGTTCACATCCAATCGGGGGGCACGTTGCTCCTATCACATTCACTTTATATTCCATTCCATTCTCACTCACAACATACTGCATATCTTGGTTGCACTAACTCTTACTTACTTAAGCTTACATATACACTTTGTTTCACATGCTAGAAAAATATTTTGTAGGTCATTATCTTTTCTATATACACATGCACATTTACTTTTTCTTGAGTAGTGAACACATACCTTACATAGATATTTACACGTAGCATGGATGTTTGGCACTTTACCTCTTACCGTTCCCATTGAGGCTCTTACGGGCATCTACTTCCGTACACACTATAAGTGGTATTATTTCATTTTATACTTCTCTTTATCCTTACTAGCACACTACTTTATCAATATATACATGTCTTGACATAATTTTAATATTTATAACATGATAATTTGTTCTCAATGTGTAATTTTTTTCACAAACTATTTGCCACCATGGTTGTCTGATACTTTGCTTGCTATTGTTTTTAATTGTTTGCGGGCTTTTCCCTATGTCTTGTTTTTTCATTGTTTGTATGTTTTTGGGTTCTTAGGCCTTGATTGTATTGCAACATTGTGAGCAATGTGCCATGTTTGCATACCACTTTTGGTGATCTACATTGTCTTCTTTCTTTCTTTCTAGATTGTATATTATCTTTTATACGTGTATTTCTCTTTTTTTCACTAACACGTGTTTCTAGCCACTTTGTTTGTATGTGCCTTGGTTTATACCATGCACATTCCCTCCCCTGCAGGTTATCTACAAATTAGTTTCCACTCCTCTGCTTTGGGATGCATCCTTCTATGGACATCACATATAAAAAAATGAGGGGGGCATACATTACGTGAATCAGCTACCCCATTAAAAAGTATACAGTCATAATTCACACATGCACATCATAGTAACAGTATCAGAATGACCCAAAATATGAGTTAGGTCCTTAGCACAACATAGACAACAACACCTAGATATAGACAAGAGCGTTTTGGTGCTCCTGACCTTCCTAGGAGCCTATGACTAGCAGAAATGATAGAATTTTTTCTTAGATCAACACAATCTTTGGAATTACAAAGAGCAGTTTGCATGGTACATTCACAGTCCTCCAGCAATCGGAATGCATTCTATCTCCTTTTTTATTTTATTTCATTGGATCAAACTAGAACAAAGCAAGATCAAGCCATCTATAGTGGTGTATAAATTTCAGGAAGTAGTTAGGGATGGAGAATAAGACTAAACCTTTCTCCCCAACATTTCTTTTTTCATTGTGTGAGATCGCCCCAAAAACTCATTCTTGGCGTGAGATCGCCTAAAAAATTCACCCTTCTAGAACATCTTCATGACACATTCTATTTTTTTCAATCATCACAGATTAGGTGCACATGTTCCTTTTACTACTTTTCAACATTTTTACACACCTTTTACATATTTGGATGAAATGTTTCATATACACATATTTGACTAAGTTATTTTTCTCTTCTTTTTTCATTCCCTTCCTTATGAGAAGAAGCACTCACATCAGCAAACACATACAACAAAAGAGACAATGACAATAGGTACAACGTGACACAACACACTACAAATTCATACACTTCACCCCTAGGGTCACTTCCTTTTCCTTAGCCTCCACGCTTCATTTTATTCACTCCATGATTTTTCTTGTCTCTTGGGCATGATTTCACCATTGATCTACATGGTTATCAGGTACACATATCTTACACATTCACACAAAACTACATGGGGTTTAAAGTGTAGTGCAGTGCTCAGTCATAAGATCACTCTTCAGGTGACTTTCGGGGTCATTCTGACTCTACATTTTACATCTTTTTTATTAGATTTGATGTGGTTTTTGGACATGTGTAGGTAGAATTTTTTTTACAGGTTACATGCGCGATTAGAACCCTAAAAGAGAATTTCAAGAGAAAAAATGAATATTGGAGCAAAGACCTTCCAACTCAAAAAAATATAGAACCTAAGTATCTAAGCGGACACTAGCACCCAAATCTATTCACTAGCGCACAGGCCCTCTTCTCCTGCCATGGGCACTTATGTCCTACACATGTCTGAGCTCTAGAACTTAAAGAAAGCCTTAACGACACTCTTCCCATTATATTTCATTAGTTCCTCAGTCCATACCACTTCCTGATCACTAAGAAATTAGCTAAGTCACCCTCTCTATCTCTCTTTCGCTTAGTGATTCATATCCTTACATGCTTCTTGCTTGTCTGTTTACTGTATTCTATCATTTTTATATCATTCATTACATAATTACTCTGAAATTGAGATTTATTTGAATTTATATTAAATCATGCATATATACATGTGTGTGTGTGTGCACGTGTGCGTGCACGTGCATGTGTTTGTGTGTGTTGTGATTGCTTCTAAATACATGTATTACTACCCTCTTTCTGTAAGATTAATTCTAAATACATTCATTACTACCCTAAGTCGATATGCATCTTCAATAAATAATGAAATTGCTTCTACGATTGTAAAAATTCTCAATCAATCAAAAATTTAATCCCATATTAATTAACTTGTTTGGTCTGTGGTAACATATAAACCCTAATATATTATGATCCTTATATCAATAAAGATGACGTGATAAATGGTCTTGTTACTAACATAATGATTAATTAATTATGATCTTTTTTATGGGGTTTATGTCATGATTACTAACTCATGGATCTTTTTATGGTTTGAATGATATTACCAAGTTTAATATAGAATTTCCAAATGCTTGGTATGCTTTGATAGATATGATAATGGAAAAAATGAATAATTAAGGTGAAAGTAGTACTCTTGGGCCTAAGACAGAGGTAAGGTTGAAATGAAATAATAAGAGCTAACAATTAAGATTTATGAGTTGTAACCTACAAATATCTTGTTGTAGGGAATTGAGGAAACAAGTTTATGCAATTGAGGAAGGATTTGTCTTAGGAAACAGGGTTTTGAAGAGCTTCTAAGTGAAAAATATAGTCCTTAAAGGTAGGTACAGTCAAGATACCCTACTCTAAGAGTTGTGGAAAGTTACTTATTAGGCATAGAGTTTTTATACATGGTGATCATGCTAAATTTTAAAATAGAAGGTGAAGTAGTCATGCACATAGAGAATAGGGAAGAGTGAAATCAAATAAACCAGGTAATTACTTCATTATCCATACCTAGCGTTGACATTAATATACCCTTTTCTAAGGAGCTCTTTCTTAAAATGATAACCAATGTGAAGAAGTTATATGTTTCTACCTATAGGGAGTCTAAGAAAGGTTGAAAAGGTGCAAAAGTATGAAGAATACAAATAAGTTTGAGAGTTGCAATGCAACAAGTTGGTGACTAAACAATGAGTTCCTGAGTTTGACTGAGATAATTAAAGTTAAAGAAGGTGGGTAAAGTTTCTTCCTTGTATATTATTCTAGACCCATCCTTGATAGTATTTGTGTTGTTGTTGAGATGTGTAATGGAGGTTGATGAGCATTAGAGACACCAAGGAACCCAAACTAAATTATGCATGCCAATGGAATAAGATTATTGCATGAAAGTTGTGGAAGGGGATTGATAACCAAAGAATGATTGATTTTATTATTTATAACTCATGATTTTAGACTGATGAAGCTATATTTCCCTGAATAATTTAGTATGATTTTATGAGAGGGAAGCATTGAAGTACTGCCTACATGCATACACCTTTAAGGAATATAAGGAAACCAAGAGTTTTTATGAATCATTCAAAGAGGCCTGAGCTTGACTGGTAAAATAATCAAAAAAGTAAGATCATAAAGTCTTAACATTGTAAATTAAGCTATTTTAAAATGAATACATCAAAATTTAAAGGCCATCTTCATCTCTTGGGTTTCTAGTAGGTCTAAGTAAGAGAACAACTAGGGTTTGAGCTTTGGAACCTTGGAACTTGACATATTGATCCAAAATTTTGTAAAACTCTAGGTTGAGTGATGTGTAAAGAGATCCAAAAATAAATTTAAATCTTCTATGGTCCAATACTCATATTTTTATGACAGACATATTGCACAGTTTGGAAGGATAGTGAAGACCTAGTTGGAGAGGTCACCTTACAAAGGAATAGAGACCTACGAGTGAGTTTATTCTTAAAATTTCACACACATAAAAAATTCCATATTGGGTGCTCACAAATATAATATAATGCCTTGAAACCTTAAAGAAGGAGATGTTTATGACAATGGCTTTATGAAGACTTGGTGAGGGTTTAGGAAGCAAAATACAAAAAGGAGAGAATAGGAGTTGTGTAAATAGTTGGAGCTTGAACTGTAGGAGTATGTCAATATGGATAAAATGGACTATTAAATATTTTAAAACCCTCTGGGTGCCCTTAGAAGTATGGTTTCATGGATGGTACAAATAACCTTTCTTAAGGACTTGTAGGGTGACAGTTTTGTGAAAAGGAAGAATATTATGAGCTTTAAAGTTTGAATGCATTTTTTCCATTGTTTCTAACAATATGGTCAGTATGTGAATAGGGTACAGAGGATTCAAGAGGTCAATGAATGCAAAATTCCAACTTTTCCAGTTGAGAAACCAACACCAAAAAGCTAGAAGGGAAAGGAAATTAGAGGTAAGTAAAGATAGATGGATCTTTTCAAGACTTTTGGGAATTTTTTAAGTTTATTGGGAATGTGTTATGTTTGTGGAGCCTATTTTCATGTTAGAGTTTGGTACACCTTCCATGTGTTACACTCGGGTATTTTTACGGCGGTCCCGCTCGCCGGTGAGCGGGTCAGGGGGGTTCGGTGGGTTGAAGCCCCCCCGATGAAAGGGGGTTC
Organism: Taxus chinensis; assembly: GCA_019776745.2. Lineage (NCBI taxonomy): Eukaryota > Viridiplantae > Streptophyta > Pinopsida > Cupressales > Taxaceae > Taxus > Taxus chinensis. The sequence continues at coordinate 874,698,694 of CM034151.1, read as the reverse complement.
GGGGGCGAAGCCCCCAAAGCAAAATTTCATGGGTGGTTCATTAACCCATGGGTAATGGGTAACCGTTATGGGCTGTTTTTGGGCCCATGGTTTTTTCGGTCTTTTGCCCATTGTTTTGATACCCACGGTTTTTTGCCCTTGGTTTTGATACCCACGGTTTTGTATCAAACTGCTTAAGTATTTTTCTATTTATATGGTCTTATGCATATGATAGATGTACAAGAAAATGTATTACAGATGTGTTTTGAATTCGGGTTTGAATTCTGTAGATTTTGTTGAGCATAGCTCCAAACGGATCTGGGTATTGTATTGAGAGAGTGAAGGCTTGTAATAAAATTTGAGCAAGTGATTCTTGGTGGACGTAGCCCAAATTGGGTGAACCACGTTAAATATTGTCTCTCTGTGTTGTGTTATTTATTCTGCACTTTTATTTGAGATCTGTAATAATTTCTGCATATTAGTTTCTACTGTTGCGATTCTGTGAGGGATTATTCCGCATATTTTATCTCTTATTTCCTAACAGAATGGGCATACATTGTTATAATAGGTAAGAGTACCATTGGAGTGTTATTTAACGTAGAAGATCAAAATTTGGCAAATTGTACTATTCTAGACCTAGAAATCTAGACTTCCAAAAGCAAGGAATTTGTCTCATTGAATGTTATTGATTGTTGCTAATATGTGGAAGTCATGAAAATGTGTGGTGCACTACATCTTTACATAAACCTCACGCACTACACATATCTATTCTCAACACATTCAAAACTCATCTTTCTAGCATCAAATTCTGGCACAATACACTTCCCCCGATGACACACTCTTGTGTTGTTCACACTTGATTGTTGAGGGCATACTACATTTAAGAAACCTCACACAAGAGCATTCACAACACATCTTTCTAGTGTCACATTCTCCCACAATACACTACCCTATGACTGGCATTAGTTCCACATTCTTACTCAACTGTTGAGGGTCAAAATCTGAAATGAACATCACTCACACTCTTCATGTGTTATACATTATTGATCTATCTTTCTAGTGCACATGTTCAAACCATTTCCCAAAGACACACTCTTGTACTATGATTCATTCTTGATTATTGAGGGGTATTTTTATAAATGAACCTCATTTCAATCATACTCATTCACATCCACTTAGGGGGCACATTGCTCCTTTCATATTCACTTTACATTCCATTCCATTCTCACTCACAACATATTGCATATCCTGGTTGCACTAACTCTTGCTTACTTGTGCTTACATATACACTTTGTTTCACATGCTAGAAAAATATTTTGTATGTCATTATCTTTTCTATATACACATGCACATTTACTTGTTCTTGAGTAGTGAACGCATACCTTACATAGATATTTACACGTAACATGTATGTTTGGCACTTTACCTCTTACCATTCCCATTGAGGCTCTTAGGGGCATCTATTTTCATACACACTACAAGTGGTATTATTTCATTTTATACTTTTTATCCTTACTAGCACACTACTCTATCGATATATACATGTCTTGACATAATTTTAATATTTCTAACATGATAATGTGTGCTCAATGTGTAATTTTTTTTCAGGAACTATTTTCCACCATGGTTGTCTGATACTTTTCTTGCTATTGTTTTTAATTGTTTGCGGGATTTTCCCTATGTCTTGTTTTTTCATTGTTTCTATGTTTTTGGGTTCTTAGGCCTTGATTGTATTGCAACATTGTGAGCAATGTGCCATGTTTGTAGACCACTTTTGGTGATCTACATTGTCTTCTTTCTTGCTAGATTGTATATAATGATTTATATGTGTATTTTTCTTGTTTTCACTAACACGTGTTTCTCGCCACTTTGTTTGTATGTGCCTCGGTTTATACCATGCACATTCCCTCCCCTGTAGGGTATCTACAAATCAGTTTCCACTCCTCTGCTTTGGGTTGTATCCTCCTAGGGACATCACATACACAAAAAATGAGGGGGGCATACATTGGGTGAATCAGTTACCCCATTCAGAAGTACACAGTCATAATTCACACATGCACATCATAATAACAGTATCAAAATGACCCAAAATATGATGTAGGTCCTTAGCACAACATAGAAACCAACACCCATATACAGACATGAGCGCTTGGGTGGCTCCTGACCTTCCTAAAAGCCTATGACTATGGGAAATTATAGGATTTTTTCTCAGATCAACACAATATTTGGAATTAAAAAGAGCAGTTTTCACAGTACATGCGTGCACAATCCTCCAGCAATCAGAATGCATTCTATCTCTTTTTTTCTTCTATTTCGTTGGATCAAACTAGAACAAATAAATATCACACCATCTACAGTGGTGTATAAATTTTAGGAATTAGTTAGGGATGGAGAATAAGACTAGACCTTTCTCCCCAACATTTCTTTTTTCATGGTGTGAGATCGCCCCAAAAACTCATTCTTGGCATGAGATCGCTTGAAAAACTCACCCTTATAGAACATCTTCATGACACATTCTATTTTTTTTCAATCATCACATATTAGGTACACATGTTCCTTTTACTACTTTGCAACATTTTTACAAACCTTTTACATATTTGGTTGAAATGTTTCATATACACATATTTGACTAAGTTCTTTTTCTCTTCTTTTTGCATTCCCTTCCTTATGAGAAGAAGCATTCACATCAGTGAACACATACAACACAAGAGACAATGACAATAGGTACAACGTGACACAACACACTACAAATTCATACACTTCACCCATAGGGTCACTTCCTTTTCCTTAGCCTCCACGCTTCATTTTATTCACTCCATGATTTTTCTTGTCTCCTGGGCATGATTTCACCATTGATCTACATGGTTGTCAAGTACACATATCTTACACATTCACAGAAAAATACATGGGGTTTAAGATGTAGTGCAGTGCTTGGTCATAAGATCACTCTTCAGATGACTTTTGAGGTCATTCTGACTCTACATTTTACATCTTTTTTATTAGATTTGATGTGGTTTGTGGACATGTGTAGGTAGAATTTTTTTTGCAAGTTACAAGTGCGATTAGAACCCTAAAAGAGAATTTCAAGAGAAAAAATGAATATTGGAGCAAAGACCTTCCAACTCAAAAAAAATTAGAACCTAAGTATCTAAGCGGACACTAGCACCTAGATCTAGTCACTAGCACACATGCGCTCTTCTCCTATCATGGGCACTTATGTCCTACACATGTCTAAGTTCCAGAACTTATACAAAGCCTTAATGACACTCTTCCCATTATATTTCATTAGTACCTCAGTCCAGACCACTTCCTGATCACTAGGAAATTAGCTAAGTCACCCTCTCTATCTCTCTTTTTCTTAGTTATTCATATCCTTACATGCTTCTTGCTTGTCTGTTTACTGTATTCTATATTTGTATATCATTCATTACCATAATTACTCTGAAATTGAGATTTATTTGAATTTATATTATAACATGCATATATACGTGTGTGTGTGTGTGTGTGTGTGTGTGTGTGTGTGTGTGTGTGTGTGTGTGTGTGTGTGTGTGTGTGTGTGTGTGTTGTGATTACTTCTAAATACATGTATTACTACCCTCTTTTTGTAAGATTACTTCTAAATACATGCATTACTACACTAATTCGATATGCATCTTCAATACATAATGAAATTGCTTCTACGACTGTAAAAATTCTCAATCAATCAAAAATTTAATCCCAAATTAATTAACTGGCTTGGTCCATGGTAACATATAAACCCTAATATATTATGATCCTTATATCAATAAAGATGACATGACAAATGATCTTGTTACTAACATAATGATTAATTAATTATGAGATGAATATGTTTACTAGATCAACCTTTCCCTCTCCTCTTTTATAATAAAATTTTGTACTATGTATGTCATCAACACTTGAGTTCTATCGAAAAAAATCTATGGGCTCAAGGAAAAACTTCCAGGAGGGCACAAGAAAGAAGGGGAAAACAATGAAGGGTTTATTGGAAAGATCAAAGAAAAGCTTCCTGGAAATTGTGAAAACAAAGAGGGGGAAGAGGAATATTATGGTGGAACTCAACAAAATGTTGGCCCTGTAAGGTGTCCTACTGAAGGTGAAGGTGATGAGAAGAGGGGTTTGTTGGAGAAGATCAAAGAGAAGATCCCTTGTCAACACAACATGGAAGAGAAATCACAATACTGACAAAACACTGTGTTTGAGAAGTTTGTGTTTGTTATATTCATTTTGGGTTTGATTTTCTGGTGTGCTGCCATTATTATGTAATGGCATATGATGTTAATTATATGCCTTTTGTGAATATGTATGGTGTTTATATTTCAATAATAAAAAATATAATAATATGTTTCTATTATTGTAATACAGGTATGGCTCTTTAATTGTAAAGATGATTTTACTTTGTGCTTACCACACTGTGTATTCATAAATTATATTGACCAAAATAATCATTGCATAGTTACCATTACAATCATCACCCTCACTAAGAATAATATCATTAGCAATTATTAAAAAAAATAGTAACATTTTTGTACTCTTGATATCTAAATTAAGATATTAAGATTAAAATTTAATACGATTGTCCAAGGATTATTGTTTACCAATAGATTAAGAAATCAGTAAATTAAGAATTTGAAATCGCAATGTTATCCTAGTTTATCATTACACTTAATATTATTCTATTGTCTAAGGATTATGGCTTAGCGGTAGATTAAGAAAGTGGCACAAGGATTATGGCTTAGTAGTAGACTAAGAAAGTGGCACACTATTGAGTGAATTAGATTACCAAAATTTAAAGCAAATTGTTAAAATTTATAATTAAAAATAAATTTTCATAATTATTTATTTTTATGGTGGTGATAATTGCAATAGTCATAAATTATGATGATGGAGTGTGATAATATGAGAATTCATTTCATGTTATTTGATCGTTATATTGCAATATTTCATTTTAAAAAGGAATTTTAAAAATCACAATTTATCTTTTAGCAAACCCTGAAATTTGGAGTTTATCTTTTTGTGTAAATTATTTGTCTAATCCTATCTCAATGGTGCAGCTAAATTGAGACCACCTATTTTAATTAGTAAACAACATACTTGTGAAAAGTGTGATCTATCCATTTTAATTATTCCAAAAAAAATCAATAGATAAATGTACATGATATATTCAAGAAAGGTACTCTTGTACTATATAATAAATCCAAGATAGACACCTTGAGATTGATAATTGTAAATTTTTGATACATAAACTATATGTTTTTAAGATATTTGGGGTTATTGAATTCCCCACTCCATGTCCAATAAAAAAAAAAATTTCCCGCACTTGTATCAAGTTAATGAAAAGTATGTTAAGAAATAAGTAACTTCAAAAATAAAGTGTTTATGTTACCTTCACACTAAATGATGATGAATTCGGTTCCAAATGGGTGCACAATGTTCGTCTTCCAACAGGATGAATTACCTGCTCACCAAAAATACTCAACAAAAAATGGAGTTAGATTGTAATATTTCAGGTAGCCTATAAATGGCCAGTCCCACAAAATCAATGTACTTCCTTGTAAGGATGTCAACGTGTTTTCAACACTTAAGTAGATAAATAATGTTGAAGTAAATGTTGGATATGATAAAGAAACATATGCTTTTTACTTAGATAAACAATGTTGTAGAAAAATATTATTTTATTCTTCCATAGAATCTTGGATTTATGGTTGATCATAATAACGTTCTTAAGAAAGGGCCATGAAGCACCACAAATCATCAAAGTAATCTACCCAAGCTTGGTCAGCTACATCACCTTCTTCCCTAATGATTTCTAGTTTATCTCTACTATCATCAATGTTCATGGTCAACGCAACGGCATAAAGATTGAGCTCATGGGATATGTCATATTGTTCCTAACAGAAAGGCTATGAGATGATAGGAAGGCCATGGATGCTTGTTATTTGGTGTACTTGTCTTGCAACAGACATCTAAAGACAAGACATCCTTGTGAAACATATTGTTAGAAAAATTAGATCATAACACTGATAAAGATAGTAATATAAGGAAAATGGAAAGAGATCGACAACGATTCTGGATCGACAACGAGGAACAAAATGGTTTGTTTTAGCAACGGGTGGTAAAAATAGTTGTTTCTGATGTAATTGGGACTTTGGTAATGCAAAGGTGAGGCACAAGAGCTATAGAGATGGAATGGATGCAAGAAAAAAAAAACTATAATACCTATAAGGGGCTAAATTAAATGCTAAGGGATTAGGGGTCTGATCGATAGCGATTGGAAAAATCAACGACAATTGGGGATCAATGACAATTTCTGGTAAATTTAATAATTTTCTAAGAGGTTGGAAAAATTGTTGAATAAAAGACAAAATAGAGAATGTCTATATAGGTGTGTGCGGAAGAGTGTGTATAAAGTGTAGCTAATATAACTAGGAATTATATAACATAACTCAGAGCATTATAACTTGTTGATTGGTAATGTAGATGACATAGATCCAATGGAGGATTGGATGCTACAAAGGGACTCCCAAGAGGTAGTAAAAATTTGAAAGTGGTCTTCCCAACATCATTGGGTCGCTTAGGATGTAGGAAAGGTCTCAACACTTAAGCAATTCGTTCAGAGTGAATCTAATCTAATTGAGAAATGAGGAAGGATGATGACTAAATAGGATCTGTGATGATCGTAACTATTACTGCCGATTATGGATCTCTGTCGGTCAGTTCAATATTGTTAAGAAAAAAACAAGGATGAAAAATTATTGAAACCACTTGTCATCCAAGACTTGGATTTGGTTTATAAACGATGGGAGGTTAAGGATCTAGGTAGGAAGAGGTTAAGAGGTTAGGATGGTTAGGGTAAATTATGTTAGGTTTTATTTAAGAGGTAAGGAAGGATAAATGGGATTCTACGTGGGTAACCAAGGATTTACAATGTTAATTATAAAATATAGGGAATAATGGGCTTAAGGTAGTAATGATACTTGTAAGTAATTACAATACGATTAATATGTATATGGTCACCTAGGAGTGAAAAAATTGTTTACAATTTGTATTCATCAGGAAGAGGGGTAGCATCAGCCTTGATATTCTCACAAGTAGGTCATTTCCTTTGAGAATGTTCCTAAAAAAGGGTATGAAAGAATGGTGGTTTTTTAATTTCATTATAAAATATTAAAATAATAATAATCCTTAATCACAAACAATTAACGAAAACAAATTGAGAATTGATTTCCACTTAAGATCCACATCAATAATACTCATACATTATGGAAATAAAATCATAAAATATTTTATCATAGTCGATTCATAAAATATATGCAACGAGTATAAAATAGGGAGTATGTTGTTATTTAACACAATGGTAATCAAATTACTATTGAAACTATATCAAGATAACACAATTATAGAAAAAAATATGAAATCAAGATCTCAATATACATAAATGTAAATATACATTAATCTCAATATACATGAATGTCATAAAATCCATAAAGGAATATAACAAAAAGTACTCAATTAATTTTCATGTCTCTACAACATGAAAATGATTTTTTTAACAATTCTTTGAGGTATATCTAAAAAAGTATGGATCTTTTTGCCTTTGACAATGGTTAGAGTCCCTCTCAAGAACTCTCCATGCTCCACTGACATGAAGAATTCTTAGGATTGAGGCTCTCCTATAACTCAACCTGTACATCAAATGCATATATCAAGGAAACATATTTAAATAAGTTTATTAGTTAATTAAAATGGAAATAAACTTTAAAAAAATATACCACCATAACATGATCCATAACAATTTGCTTTTTCTACTCACTCTTATCAATGAAACCCTGAGGCTTATGTGGGGGAGTGTGAAAAAATGAACTAGTTGGAATATGAAAATAATTTGTAGATAAAAGTTTCATGTCAGATATTCTCAGAAATATTGACAAAAAATATGCATATATAATTATAAACCATGAAAAACTCATGTACCTCTGTATATTTCTCGTTGGTAGAAATTGCAGCATCAACCCCTTTTCCTACTACATCTCATAGATGGGGAGGAGTAAGTTTTGTCGTCATCAACTATATGTGCACAAAATCATCATTGTTTTTAAGCATACCTATACATGAGCATATGTTGATTTAAAAAACAATGAAACATACATACATGCATGGTTATTTTAAAATAATAAAATGCACCTCACTAAAAGAAAATAGTGCATGACCGCCACCAATATATGTGCTATTGGATGGTCTACTATCACATTTTTTAACATGAAATTGAATGTACATTTTTCCTAGTTTGAAAATATGCAATTAGAACTAAAAAATAATGGAATGTGCTTATTAAAAAATACTACCTAAAAAATGTAAAGGGGTTGTCCTTAAAGATACGATGGTTTGAAATGTGTAAAATGTCTCTCTGAAAAAATAATTTGTCAAGGTCTCCTCCATCTTGGAAGCTCCACTACATAAAGAGCCACAAGACATGGAAAAGAGTGCACTAATTATGGGTTTCCTAATATCACCCTTAACACCCTCAATGTCATCACAAAGATGGGTGGTATGCTCCTTTAGTCTCTCCATGAGTGATATGAAAGCATGAAACATGTATCTCTCTATAGTCTCTTGACTGAATAAGAGACTACCGTAAGCTCAGGAAGATTTTGGGAACTAACTCTAATAGGTTGATTAGGTTCTTGAAAGGAACCTCTCAATTCTACATAAATTCTTTCCCTCTATCATGAACCTGAGATTGGTCAAAGAAGTTAGTAATATCATTTAAGATAAAATAAAAATAGAGTTTTCTCAAAAACTAAAGTGGTAATTGATGGTTATTTCAAGGATCTTCATCGAAAACCATCCACAATTAGTCCCGATGTTTTTAAAACTCTCATAAATGCACTAATGTATTGGGGAATTTTTGTAATTCAATGGTAGCGCTTGATTAGTTCTAGGTTCTATAAATAATGTGCACATTTTATCTTTCGTTATTTGTTTTCTTTTAATTTCCTCAACATAAAACTTTGGTTACATAATATGCCCTACTTGTAATTGATTATGCTAAAATGTGAAATAATAGCCTAATCTAATGCAAGTTTGCAGTAAATAAATGAAACAATTAAATGTAGAAATTAACCCAAGTAGCAAAGAAATGAAAATGTGAAACCCTAATTACAAATAGGGTTAGAAGAGCCTTATCTGATTTGAAGAGGTCATTGGACTATGTCATACTAGAGAATGGGTAAACAGAGATGGAAGACCATCGCACAGAAGCCTGGAAAAATGTAGATCTGACAGATTTGACTAGACTGGGGTGCTTGGAGAGGGATAGGGGAGCCCATGGGCACTTTGGTTTGCGTAGATGCTCAGAAAAAACTCCTCTGATGCATCAAAATAGGTTCACACTTGTTCACCTTTTGTCGCATATATGTCGCACTTGGATTGCCGAGGTACCTGTAAACCTGTAATGAAGAAAGCACCTATAAAACCCTCAAATAAATATCAAAACTTAAAAAAGAAAGATGCAGAATGAGGGTTCAAACTATCCTTAACTGCCACAGTGATGGATTTTCTACTAAGTGGTGCACTACATCTCAGACCCAATGTAGTTTTGTGTGTGTGTGCATGGAATTGTGTCCTAGGTTGCTCTTGTGCATGTTGTACTTTGTGAGTAGTGAGCATGTAACTAGATGTAGAATGTAAATAATGTGTGCATGGAAACAATATACTTTCATCCTATGAAGTGTGTTGCAGATGAACCAACATTTTCCCCTTGTGCTAGAGATAGATGGATGTAAATAGAACTATAGATGCCTTTGATGGATGCAACCTTAGGTGGAGATAGTAGATACTAAGTGTTTGGTCCTTTATTATGATCACATAACTTTATATTTATATGATTCCTTTTCTTGAATTTCATGATTAACCTCGAAAAGGTCGAATGCCAAAAATATAAGATGCTCAAATGGATAGAAAGGACCCAAAAAGTGTGACCGAAGTACAAAGAGGACAAGGGCGCCCATAGGGGACAAGGGCGCGTGGCACTGGCATCCTAGATGGGCATTGTTTTCTAGAATAACAAATGCGGAAAGGTGAAAAGAAAAATTGAGAAAGTAAGAGTGTAAGACTGAAATTAGAAGCATAAAGCAAAGAAAGGTGGCCAAAGACATGGCTTAATAATTAATTTTTGTACATAGGAATCATGTAACTAGTAGTATGTAATCATGACTAAATAAATACCCAAAGTGTGTGATTTTGTGTCTACATTATCTTCATATGAATTCTATCTAATAATTTGACTTATTACTAAATCAATTTATCCAATTAGAAAATTACAACGAGTTTTATAAGTAAGTATAACTATGATTATTTGATAGAGTATCTCAATGTTTGCATCAACTCGTCAATTCAAATTTTGTTTTCAAAAATTTTATCCATAAAATATATAGGGTTTATTGTTGGGTCTTATGGAATTGAAGAAGGGTTTGGAGGAGGTTGTTAAGGACGCTCTTCAATAGGGGATCTAGGAGGCTCTTCAGGATCATTTTAAGGAGGCTCTTTGAGAGGATATTGAGGAGGATTGACATGAGGGTGTTGAGAAGCTATGATAAAAATAATTATATTTACAAACAATTATAAATTAATTGAAATGAATACAAAATTTGTAAATTAAAACCATTCATACCTCTTCTTTGGCATGCTATCAATGGTGATTGATGAATGTATGTGCTTGGTTGATGAATAATTTGGTATTTGGCCTATAGGGAAAAATGTGACTATTTTTTGTAGCTTCAAGCTTGTGATTCAAAGGAGGAAAGAGAACAAAATGATATAGGTCTATTTTTTGTTTATATTGAGCCTATAACAATTTATGCATTTTAGGTCTGGTCACGAGGGGTTCACTTAGTAAAATTATGGTATAGTACGTTCGTTCGAAGGGTATTAAAGTATACCCTTAATTATAGTTTTTACTTCTAATTATTCAATTGATAATACCCCCTCCCGTTATATTATTAGAATGAAAATACATCCTCCCGTTCTATTATTAGAATGAAAATACCTCCTGTTTTTTCCATGTACCCTACTTACCCATTTTCCATGACTATTTTATCTACCCCTTTTTATTTCTACTGTAGACACCAAAATTGGGTCACACTCCCCTTGGTCCCTCATCAAATAACCACCTCAAAGATACTCACCTAACCATGACCCCTTTATCCCCACATTAATATTAGTTTAATTAACTTAATTAAATTAATACCCACCCTCACAATATACATTACTTAATTATTCTAATCAAGTTAATTTCCACCTCACCTAGCCACCTCACCTTAGAACTGTTCTTGGCATGTTTCCATAACTAAGAATTAGTTTAACCTTAAAACTCAATGTCTACTATCCCTCTAACCACCTTCCCACTCATAAAAACGTAAGATCCGTTATACATCTGGGAAGAAATGAATGAACCTAAGATAAAAGAGGCGAGATCTTCCAATTTTAGTAAACCTATGGAATCCTGCCTTAATCGACACCAGTCACCCTAAATCGACGCTGGTCATCCTGGAACTGTCGCTCGTTACCATTCATTCACCTAAGCAACCTTGTTGTTGCATTGGCACATTTTTGAGATCAAGGAGACAAGAAGAGAGCTGTATGCAAGTATAACTAGAGTCTTTTCACATAGCTAGCACCAAGACAGGTCTAAAAGCATTTGCACTCATGGTAACATTTCGGGAAGCATCACTATTACAACAAGCTCCATTCCACCAACCGATAATTACTAGCACCTAGGGATTGGACCTGCAACATCGGTAAGTGTTTTATCATTAATAATTTCCATTCTTATTTTTCTCATAGACTTCTTATCATTTATGTTATCATTCTTCTATTAACATTCCCATTCTTCCATAGCCTTCTTTCTGATAAAATCAAAAACCTCACCCACCTATTTATCATATCACCTATCCTGACCCTTGCACCTCTCTAAGTGTTCTCAGCCTTCCCACATACCTAGGCATCCCCTTCTTTAGCCTCATCTATGCCCTACCTAGACTCTATAATAAGGTTTTCACTGAACTATTATCACCCTATAGTACCGACACCAGTTACCCATAAATGTCATCGGTCTCCCCTAAACCGTCATTCCTTATACCCAATTGACATCAGTCTCAGTGCTTTACACCCTACCCAAGAAAATAGCCAAACAACCTCCTACCAATTGACCTAAACAACCAAGAATCAGACCCTAACCAGTCCCAATACCTTAACAGTTACCTCATCTTTTATATCCAACTATAGCCTAGCCTATTGTCATTGGATTTTCTTATTATACTTGAATGAGATACCTAAATCGTATCAACTACAGTAGGAATTTGATTTTTTCTCACATTCATTTGTTTTAAACAGTGAATTGATAGCCATCTAGGAAGTATCACACTTCACAGAACTAGAATATGATAGGAAGTCCACTATCATATATCATTTAACTTCTCTTTTGTGGTCTTGTTTTCTATTACAAGTAGTTCCTCCCAGCCAAAAGGAAGCTCTCACAATTGGCACTGGGTCGAGAAGTCAGAACGCACACAAAAACCATCAACCAACCCATTTAATAGGTATTCCTCCTAGCCCATAACCTTATTTGTTTCTTCATTCAAAACGTAAAGAAAACGGTGAATCATTTTGGCACAACCGATGGGACCCATAAAGGGTTCTATTGCATTTTCTTAATTTATAGGTGAAAGTTGTGTGTTGTTTTCCCTTTAAAAGGCTTACACAGTAATTTTCTTCCATAGTAATCCTCTCTTCTTTCTAATTTCTCTAAAAGAAACATTTCTCTTGGTGTATTTAAAAAGGAATCATTCTTCTTTCTTGCTTTCTGCATTTAGTGAAAGAGCATAACCTCTCAGATTCATTGTTTGCTTAATCGAACATAATCTTTTGGATTTGGGCTTAAAATTGGTTACATTACATTCTGATTTGCTGCATTTAGCTCACATTAAAATGAGGGCAACCTATATGTTGGAAGACACAAAGAATTATAGAAAGCACATTCTCTCTCTTTTTGTGTCTTACCAAACTTGCACTAAATTTAAATATACACATCTTTCCTAAACAACATCTTACCTGGGAACACCTATCCACAATCACATGATCAGATTGGAAGGTACTCTCCAGCTCGTTACCTTTTTGGAGTCATTATCTCAGAGAACGGCCCGCCTCCGCCATAGCATACTTGAAACCTCTCCTTTTAGATATCCTTATTCGTAGGAAGTCTTCCTCACCAAAAATTCTATTCTAAATTCATGATTTAGTCTTCTAAATAGCATAAGATCAACACATTAAAAATCACTTGTTAGGTATGTGTTTTTAGTGTGAGGATACACTTCTTCATTTTTCCATTTTGTTGCCTTACACACTCCACAATCATAGTTAGACTATTCTGACTTCATCTAAGTGTGTCAAGACTTCATTACATCATCTCTAGACCTTTGGGTTGGTTATTTATCTCACTAAAGTTCATAACAATCCATTTTTACTTGTCTTTCCAATTTTCACAGTAACCAACATCAGTTACCCCTGACTGACATCAACTTTTCTTAACCGGCATCAGTTTGTTGTTCTTTTGGGTTAAATTACCTAAAGAACCCTTATTTCATTTTCTTTACTGTCAGAGTTCCTGTGAGTCTCAGTACTCTCTCTTCTTTTGATAAACAGGCATCATACAACTTGTTCATCTAACCGTCACTAGTATTTTCCTCATTTGATAAAATTGTTCCTATCTCACAGTCACCGACCTCGCTTACCCCTTAACAGACATCATTCTACCTTAACCGGCGGCGGTTACCCTGTATTGAACATCAACTGATATATTACCCAAATCTACCTATAGACACCTATTTTCTTCATTCTTACTACCCCCTGTGTCATCTACAGGATACAAAATCCCTTGATATATACTCATTCACATGGTGTTGAATGGAAATCAAGCTAACGCTCTTACATTTCATGCAAGTCGTCAACCACTCCCGCCTATTCCTTCACCACCCTATATCCTGTCACCCATGGATCCAACCTTACCTACCACCATTACCACAGGTGTTGAGGAATTTACATGACTCCTTGATCAAAATCCCGTGGACTTACAGTTCTACCTTTCCCACTCTTCCACCATGAACTCCTCAGGATAGTTGATATATGGCATGCCTATATCCATCTCTCCTGCCCTTATTCTCACTTCTTCATCAGCCCCTAATAATGTGGTGTTACCTTCACCTGCTTCACCCCTAGTGGTTTCACATCTAGGACCCATACCCACCATGACCGCTGTGTCTATAGTATCACTTGCACTTTTCGTATTTGTTGCCCCTCATCGACCACCCAGGCCATAACCCTATCCACACCCATTGTCTCACAAATACCCATTGCAACACAACTGCGCATGGTGTCAGTGACCCCTACTCCATTCTAGAATCTTTTCCTCTCCATCCCACAAACACTACCCCAATCGCTACTAGAGTCACTACGACCTTCCCACCTAAATACACATACTATCAACAACCCCCTATCTCTTCTATCACACATTCTGGATACATGCCCACTATGTCGGTCCCCTATTCTCAACCTCCCTATTCTGCATCACCATACAATGGAATGCCGCCCACGTCACAGGTTCAATACCAGCCCCCTTATGCCACAGGAGGTGCCCTTCCATCACAACCTACCAATGACCTCATCAAATTGATGATGGAAAGGATGCAAACACTGGAAGCATCAATTTGGGGCTCACGCAATTCTCTCATCTATGATGAAATATGTAATGAGCCCATTCATCTCATCTATCCCCATTCACCCATACCCCATACATTGGGAAATGCCAAAATTCAACCATTTCAATAGTAAAGAACACCCGCAACAGCATTTGCAGTCTTTCAAACATGGGTGTTACCAGATCTCCCATGATGACGCTTTACTCCTACGGACCTTCCCATTGTCCTTGACAAGACCTACATTAGACTAGTACAGTGGGCTACCAAGATGATCCATCTACTCATTTAATCAAGGAGCCCAAACCTTCTTAGATCACTTATCCATCAACATTGTTAAGAAGATTACCATGACTGATCTTTATTCCACATGACAGATACAACGATGAGTCTATCACTAACTTTGTCACTCGCTGGCATAGCCTAATTAACCAGCTCACATTTCAATTACCTCAGATTGAACTCATAGAGTTGTTTACTTAAACTTGCACAAGACACATCTCACCAACCCTGTAGGTATAGACCTTTCGCATTTTTGAAGAGGCATTCACCATGGCATGGAAATTGGAAATCCATGCTATTGAAGAGAAGAAAATTCAACTTCGTAATAAGAACATCACGTTCAAATCAAATGATGCTTCTTCATCTTCAAAACCCTAAAATAACTTTTCAAAACTTAAAGGATTTATCAACGCCATAGTTCTCAAGGCTGGTCCCCCTCATCAACCAAACCTAACCAAACCTCCTTCTAATCTCTCTCCCATCCAAGCTTTCTAGTTTAGGTGAGAACAACAAAAGTACACTTCGATAGGGGGATCATATTCTTCTATTTTGGAAAATCTTGTTAAGGCTGGTGTCATTACCCTTCCACCTGTAAAACCACATACTGGTTTTGACCCTGAGTGCCCCATGCCCACGTGGTATAAGGAACATGAATTTTGTAACTATCATTATGTCAAATGTCATAGTGATAATAACTGCATCACCTTTCAAGACCTGTAACATTTATATCATCCTAATGATGTGATTGTACCGGTCAAGACATCTGCCACTATCACTACTTCACCTTCAACCACACGCCCATTCACCAAAACTGCCATTACCTCTTCTGCATCTAACCTTGATATCCCCACTACAGTTATAGCCTCTACCACTAACACACCTATTTCCCCATCATCTAGTGAGCCATCTATCCCCACTACACACATACCGACTACTAATCCATTATAAGGTGTTTTTCAATGCCTCACTTTGGCGGAATACCACCTATACAATATTGACACCTTTCTCACCCCACAAGAGTATGGGAATCTATGTCAACACCCCAGCTACAACATTTGCATCGGTGATGTTTTTCCTTATGGCCCTCCCCACATTTGCACCAATCTAACATATGGGGGAGTTGATATGGCCACCTATAAACCTAAACCTCCATCCCAAGCCCAACCATTTTTGTATAACCTACACTCCCTCAATAGCCATCACTTTTCTCACACTTTCCTCCACCTATTCGTGTGGAAAGGATTTGACTTCAGCTTTTATGAACAAGGTTGTCATACTGTCATTTCCTATAGCTCTCATTAACATAATGACCATAGTGGCATTGGTTCTGATGCTCCACCCTCCTATAATGTTTGCGTTGATCTTATCCAAGATGAGAAATCTTCCCCATCTCATTCACCCACATTACCATCTTCACCCACGGAGTCCATAGATCTCAAATCTATTTCTCCTAAAAAAAATTCATAAACACCATTTCCCTAGGACTGCTAACCTATCAATACGATGGCAAGGCTCCCTCTTGTCTCCCATTCCTGTATCCTAACATGATCGATGACGATACACCTTCTATTAATGTTGTTCAATGTCAGGACGATGAGTCCATCCTCACCTACCTTGGTGTGGAGGACTCTTATATTCATCGGTCATTACCCTCTAAGATGAAAACCATGTTGAAGGAATCGACCATCAAAATCAACACTAACACTAAAGATGACCCGTACATTCTAAATATCAGCCAATCCTTATACGCTACTGAATAGGAAGCCTTCACCTCTTTCCTTCGTGACCATAGCAATGCTTTTTCCTAGTCCTATATAGATATGCCTGGTATTGACCCAAAAATCATGGTCTATAATATCGTAACCATTCCTGATGCCAAACCCATCAAACAAAGGTGACTGGGGGAATCCGCATCTACAAGGACTTCCGTGACCTCAACCTAGCTTGTCCTAAAGATGACTTTCCCCTACCAAGCATTGACCAACTAGTTGATCTCACCACTGGCCATGAAATGTTATCACTCATGGATGTTTTCTCAGGTTACAATCAAATATTACAAGCTCCATAAAATCAACACAAGACTACCTTCATCACCCCTTGGGGGAGCTTCTGCTATCAAGTCATGCCTTTTGGCCTTAAAAACACTGGCACTACATACTAACACGCCATGAGTTACATCTTTCATGACATCATGCATCACATATTTGAAGATTATGTAGATGATCTGCTTTGCCAAATCCAAACATCAACCCAAACACTTGCCCATCCTTAAAGTCATCTTTGATTGCCTCATCAAGTATTGTGTTCGTCTTCAACCAAAGAAGTGCATCTTTGCAGTACTTTTTGGGAAACTCCTGGGTTTCATCGTTCTTTACATGGCATAGAATTGAATCCTACTAAAGTCAAGGCTATTCTGGAAATGCCTCCGCCTACTAATCTTCATCAGCTTTGAAGCCTACAAGGTAAGCTGCAATCCATTCATCGTTTTATCTCGTAGCTTTCAGACCATTGTCAAACATTTCATCATCTTCTTAGGAAAGACATTTCATTCAAATGGTATGATGAATGCCATAAATCCTTTGAGGCCTTAAAATAATACCTTCTTCAACCACTAGTACTCATTCCTCCTAAAGAAGACCAAACCTTTTACCTATATATTTCCACCATTGACCATTCTTTAGGTACCATGCTTGCTCATTGGGATGACCAACAATTAGAGAAAGCGGTTTATTACATAAGCCATACCTTCTGGACTACGAAAATAGATATACCCATGATGAAAAAATCTTCCTAGCCTTAGTTTTCGTTGGCACCAAACTCTACCATTACCTACTTAACCACAAAACCTTTTTCATTAATAATACTGATCCAAATTGCACTATATGAATTCCAAACCATATCAACATCAATGTGTTGCACGTTGGCTTATGCTTCTTGCCAACCTTGACCTTGAATTCATTCATCAAAATTCCATCAAGGGTCAGGATATCACTGACCAACTAGCTGATGTAACTATTTCTGGGAATTAACCATCTAACTTCAATTTCCTAGACGAATCTATAGCTACCCTTTCCCTAGATAAACCTGATTACCAAATGACACTCTTCTTCGATGGCTCCAAGTGTCAGCGTGGGGGTGGGGCTGGTTTTATTCTCATTCCTCTTGAAGGTGAACCTATGCCTTTGTATTTCAAACTCGATTTTGATTGTACAAAAAATATTGCAAAATATGAAGCACCTGTATTGGGTCTCCATGCCGCTTATGCCTTATATGTTAAGACAATCAATATCTTTGGTGATTCTTAGTTGGTCATAAACCAAGTCAATGGTATATACTAGTGTCATAATGAGATCCTTTAAAAGTATAAGCATCACGTAGATATGCTTTTGACCACCTTTGACTGTTATACACTTCAATCCACCCCACATTCTACCAATAAATTTGTGTACACCATGGTATGTTCAGCTTCTCAAATACCTGCTTCACCCACTGACTCTAAAATATTTGTCACCATACAAAGGATACAATCACCCTCTTATTTACCTCATGAATTTTACTCCATCGGAACCATTACCCCTAGCCCATGTGACCTTTGGTATAAGCAATATGTAGACTATCTTTCCCTTTCCATTCTACCCACTGGTCTCACTAGTAATGGACAAAGAGCCTTTCTTAAAGGTGTCTCCCGTTATGTCATCATGGGTGGTCTTTTTTACAATCACAGCTTTGACGACATTCTCTTACGATGCCTTACGAGTTCTAAAATTCCCTACACCATTAAGGAATTCTAATGTGGAATCTGTGGAGGTTGCTTTAGTGGTTTAGCCATCACAAAACACATCCTTCACCTAGGCTATTATTAGCCAAACCTAAACCATGACTGTTGTGATTACGTCAAATGTTGTGTGAAATTCTAGCAACATGTTGATCTCCATCACACACCTAGTCATGCCTTACATGTTGCACGAGACCTTTGGCCTTTCTCTTAATGGGGTTTGGATCTTATCGGTGAGATCAAACCCCATTATTCACAACACCACCAATGGATCATAACCGCTACCGAATATTACACTAAATGGGTAGAGGTCATTCCTCTTATTTCTACAAAAGCTAAGAAAATATCACGAATTCATCAACCATCACATCATTTGTCGTTTTGGTGTTCCTCACCGCCTTATCACTGATAATGGAAAACAATTCAAAAACAAAACCCTATGAAAACTATGTGACGCTTTTGGCATCCAACTTAGTTTCTCATCACCTTATTACCCGCAAACCAATGGTCAAGCTGAATCAACCAATAAAACCTTGAACAAAATTCTTATGAAGATAGTCAACGATACTGGGAAAGATTGGCATACGCACATCCCTTTCACCTTGTGGGCTTATCGTACTAGTATTCACACTTCGATGGCTACCACACCCTTTTCTCTGGTCTACAGTACTAAGGCTCTCTTACCTCTTGAAGTCCAGATTCCATCTCTCTACATCTCATTACAAGACATGCTCAACAACGATGACTTTCACCAAGATCATTTGGCAACTTGAGTTATTAGATATGAAATGTTGTCTCAATGCTCTTGACCATCTCCAAATCTACCAAAAACGTATCAAACATGCCTATGAAAAATGTGTTCACAAATGAACCTTTCAGGTCGGTGATCTCATCCTAGGAAAGAAAATCAACATGTAACCAAAGAGGAGAAAAGTAAACGGGGAAAATTTTCTCCTAATTGGCTTGGACCCTATATCGTTACCCATACCTATGGATTAGGTGCTTATCATTTGTCTTCACTCGAAGGTAAACCCAAACCTGAGCCCCTTAACTGCCTTGCATCTTTAACCATTTTATTGTTGATATCGAGTCCTATATCACTTTATGTCCATTGATCACTCATCCCTTGAGCACTGTTCATCTTCCATATTACCTATTTTTGAGGATCCGCGACTCAAAAAGAATCATGTGATTCCCAAAACCTTTCAGCCCTATCTTCAATATGAGTACCATGACTCTACTCATAGCATGATTCTCATGGATACTTTTTGTCTTATTCAAGATGGAATCCCATGGTCATTCATCAATCGAAACCACCTCTTTCATAGTTAATCTTCGTGTGCTACAGTCTTGTCTTCTAAACAAGAACCTAATCATTCTACTATAGTCTTGTCCTTGACTTAAACGTCTAAAAACAAAAAGGGATACAACTCCTTGAGTCAAAATTTTGAGCAAAAGATGACTCCCCCAAAAGGGACATCTCGTCACTCTAAATTCCACCACTATAAATAGATTGCTTCCCTTGAAGGACAGCTATATCCAGTCATTACAAAAATGTAATAAATATCCCGAAGCTTCCCACATCGATCAGCTTCACGAAGACCTCAAGGAGATAATATACTCATCCCATATAGACTTCCCACATCGATCAGTCTATTAAAAAAACAAATAAATGAAGAAAAAGATGAAATTTTCTTCATGGACTTGCTTATTCTTGATCCTAGGTTTCTTTTTCCGAAAAACACGATATCATACACTAAGTTACATTGAGCTGCCTATTCTCACCTCTTTTCCTTTTTAACCTAATTCCCTCAGTACTCAAGATACTTTCTGCACAAATGTGACATTTCGTGATTATGTGAATTTCTACATCTTTAGAGTGGTCCATTACACAACACCTTTAGGGTCTTATGTTCATGAGCCCCTCTTCGGCATGGTTGAATCATTAGTGATCTTATCAATTAAGTGGCTCTTTTACCACTTCTTACTATCCACCTTCATCATTACTTATTGATTATCCCATACACGACATGATCATCGACACCTCTATTTAAAACAACTCCATCATGCCCATGACTTAAAACCCAACCATGTCTATGACCTACACTCACTCATGCCTATGACCTACATTCAACACGTACACCATCCATACTATAAATACCATCATCTATAAAATGAAAAGTATGTGTAAACATACATGTGAACATAGATACAAATAATAATCACAATATCTCAAAATCTCTCATATACAGCCTCACCATCTTCGACACATAGGCCGATATATGATAAAAAATAACAGAAAATATCATTTACATTCTATCATCTTTTGCATGCAGGCCAATATACATATCAAAAATATGTCAAAAACATGGATACACTGATCATCAATGATGACTAATCATCACCCCACCTGATATCCATCCCTATCTCATCAGTCTCCTCCATCTCCTCCATCTCCCCTCCAATAGGGTACCCTTCCAACCTCACTCCACCTCACCCTAATATATCATATGATGATCCCTCACCTAGAGCTAACCTTCGTGTATTGGTAGTATCACCCTGACCCTGTTTCAGATCTCACTACCCCCCTATACTCTCTACATTATAGGTACATGACCTGGTAGTATCGTTCTGACCCTTTCTCAGGGCTCGTCAGCCCCATGTACTCTCTACACTATGGGTACACGACCTGGTCCCCTCACTCAAGGCCTGTTGTGCTATATACTCCACATAGGATAGAAAATCTATCCCTGTGGCCATCAGCTGATCCTAATAATACCTTACCTCACCTAAGGTATCCCTCAACTTTCCTATAGCTATTTTTGGTGGTGGTTCTATCGGCCTCATCCCCTGTACCTATCTCTCGGGACCCTGTCCCACTGGTACCTATCCTGAGGGACCATGTCCCATCCCTTCCTGTATCTAGGCCTGAAGAGCCACAACCTGCGCCTTTGTCATGGCCAACTAGCCCTAAAAACCTATAATATGTGCCTGTAGGGAGGCCACCTGTACTCCGTCCCCATCTCCACCCTATACGGGTACTTGTCCCTGTTCCATCTGGAACTATAGACTGGCCACTTGTGCCTGTAAAATAGTGACCCGTGCCTCTAAGCCTGTCAGCTACCCCTGCACTATCCCCAACTACGTAATCAGGGTAACCAACTACCCCTGTAGGGCCCTCTGAACTGTGATGGTGGCTAAATCTGGTTTCCCCAGCCACGGAGGTACTACTCGTAAATGTGCAGCTCACCACTATCTATATCTATATGTAACCTTGACATCAGCAATTTGTTGGTCTCTCACCTGCTCCTCCTACCCTGTCAGCACTGTTGGTGGTGGTAAAGGTAGAATCCTCTCCACGTCATCCCTCCTATACTATGGGAAGGGTGGGGGTATATCTTGCAATAGCCCAAACTATCGTCTACCCCTATCCATGGGTATCATCTTGTGCTCTCCTTCATGTCACCCCTATATCCATCGGAGCAACTCTAGCTCCTGTAACTCCTTTTCCATCCACCCATATGATGGAAAACCCACATAGGGCCTCCAAATGATGTCCACGCTAGAAACACCCTCTAGCAATCCCCTGTAATAGGCTATATTATGTGTAGCTCTAGCAGCTCAGCGCTCCCCAATCGTAGGCACCCATTGCCTAAAATTGACCGGAAAAAAACCCATCTCAAATGTATCAACCCAGGGCATACCAACTAAATGCACACACACAATGTGCTCATATGCCCAACAATGAAGTAGGAAAGTAAAACATAGGCTAAACCTCCATAGCCGCCCATAGCTCTTTGTACAACTATACCAAGATTATGGGTGCCCATGCAAAACGGGTCCTATCCTTCCCCATGTCATGTAGAACCCCCATCAAGGATCATGGGAATGTCCCACGCTCTGCATCTAGTAGGGAAAAGCAACAGACTTCCTCCATCAACAACATTACCAGCCTCATCTCCTCCAGATGGGCCTAGTACATATGACAGTAGCTCATACTAGTGTTATGGAACCTCACCTCTGCCAACCCCTCTCCAAACACGGTCAACATCAACTCCTCAGAGGCCTCGGAGGAGATAGAATATAGCTGCATCCCCACTATCGATAGCCATAGGATCCTATACACATCCTCTAGGGTGACTATGATCTCACCCATCAACAGATGGAAGGTATTGGTTGCTAAGTCCCATTTGTTGATGAGAGTGACCATCAAACTCAGATCATGGACTATGTGCCAATAGCGTTTGACCCCAATCAGGCCAACCTCTACAACATGGCACTAGTCATCATCTGTTACACCCCCTCATACCTCTACAGGAAAGGGAGGTACCCTATCTCTCATCCGTAGTTGTTCCCTAGCCTGCATTCAACCAATCACACACATTATTAAAACTTGATTTTACCCAACATTGACATTCAACCCCTCCCTTCTTCCCTTCACCTCACCCGTTATCTATTTTACCCACATTACCTAACCTTTCCCCTTACCCTTCCTAGATTTCTACCTTTTTACCCTAACCGGCACCGGTTACTCCTGACCGTCACCAGTCCATTCTAACCGACACTGGTTCCCCTCATACTTAACCGATGTCAGTGTAACAAGACTAACGTTGGTCACTGTTATCAGGCCCAGACCTGAAACCCCCATTTCCTTTACCAACTTTCTTTCCCATTTTTCCTATGAACCTACGCACGCCTCACCTAAGTCCTTCCTGAACCCTCTAACCTTTCCCATCCCCTCTTTCATTTATTTAACAAAAAATTTCACTTATTTTAACCTCCCTACCTCTACCCCTCTACATTTCCTTCTTCCTATATCAAATAACAATGAATAGATTAGATCTTACCTCGTCTCGACATCACCTCCATGGTGGCACATCTGGCCGCTGTGTTGGTGGTCAACCCGACCCCTCTCCTACCTCCACCATGTCTAAATCAACCTCCAACCTCTCTACCAATCACCTCACTCTTCCTGATCTCGTGGACCCATCTACCTGGCTCCTCTAACCAACCAAATCTCTCCACCTTAGTAGGATATCATCCCTCATCCTTTCCTCTCAACAAAGCATAACTTTTTCAGCACTTTGTCATTTTCCCAAAAGCCAAAACGTATAAATGAATCTGTATTATACGGATATTTCCTTTTTATATACCCACATCGAACTGACCGGCATCGGTTATACCTAGACCGACATCGGTCCTGTGCCCTAGCACACCATGGTCATTTGTACCTAAACTCACATCAGTTGTGTGCCCTAGTAAACCATGCTCAGTTTACCTAGACCATCATCAGTTCAACATGACTGGCATCAGTTACCAATCATACTCCTGTCAATACCCTTTCCCCATTCCCGACTAAAATTTACCCTTCCCCGCCACAATTTGACCTTACCCACCCTTATCGCAACCTACCTCCAAGCCTACATTACCTATCCCTGTCCTTAATTGCATTTAGGGGCTTGTTATTTTACCCGCACCTCATCCCTACCTATGTTGTGACCTAGCTCCTTGGACCAGGAACATATTTAGTGACTTGTGAACTCATGTGCTCATTATACCTTGTGAAACTACTACCCGTGTCATTTGACTTAATGACCTTACCTTACCTTTCCTATTGCCGTGATGTTGATCCTGACTCAACCTTTGGTGTATCGGAACATACCTAAACATTTCTGCACCTGACCTACATTGTGTTTTCACACCATATCCTATGCCTTAGATACTAGAATCACTTCAACCTTGTTCAGATAAACCTATCGACCTTAGGTGTTGTACAGTTTACATGCTCTTCAACCTGGTATTGTGCCATAGTTTAAACGTGTGCGTACATTTGACTGTAACTACCTTTGACCTTGGCCCATTTCCTTTTTTTCCTGATTCAACCCTTACCCCATTTCCCTATCTTTAGCTCCACCTACACGACCCACACCTACCTACCTCACTGTTGATTAAGTGGATATTCATGTGTCTTCACCCATTGTATCTTGTGATGATGGTACCTATTTTGCTCAGCCTAATCATCTCACCTTGCCTATGGCCATGACAATTATCCAAACAAACCTTGACCTTTTGACCTTTTGGTTGTACCGAAACCACACCTAAATGTTCCTGTATCTTACCTCGTTGAGTTCCCGGACCGTATCCTTTACCATGGATACTGGACCTCAACAACCCTTGTTTGGATGACCTTTACAACCCTAGCTAACATACATTTGTTATGTTGAGAAACCCTGGTATCTCATGGCATTTCACAACGTGTGTGTAAGTCTAAATGCTCTACCTAATCAATCACCATACCCTTGACTGTCACCTTCTTCACACCTAACAATGTTTTCTCAAACCACCCACCTCCTCATTTTATCAAACCACTCACCACTTCCTTCTCTCACCTCATTGGTTCCTAGTTCGAGGGGGGTTACCTCCACCCACGCTTAAGTAAACATTACCTTCACCCACACATGGGGCAACCACATGTTATTTTTTTCAGCGTCGCTTACCAATACAAGCTACTCAACAAAAATGGGAAAAATGTAGACACCAAAATTGGGTCACACTCCCCTTGGTCCCTCATAAAATAACCAACTCAAACATACTCACCTAGCCATGGCCCCTTTCCCCCCACATTAATATTAGTTTAATTAACTTAATTAAATTAATATCCACCGTCACAACATACATTACTTAATTTTTCTAATTAAGCTAATTTCTCCTCACCTAGACATCTCACCTAGCCACCTCATCTTAGACCTATTCTTGGCATGTTTCCATAACTAACTAAGACTTAGTTTAACCCTAAAAATCAATGCCTGCTATCCCTCTAACCACCTTCTCATTCATAAAAATGTAACATATGTTATACATCTGGGAAGAAAGGAATGAACTTGAGCTAAAAGAGGTTAGATCTACCAATTTTAGTAAACCTAGGGAATCCCACCATAACTAACGCTAGTCACCGTAATCCGATGGCGGTCATCCTAGAACCATCGTCGGTTACCATTTATTCACCTTAGCAACCCTGTTGTTGGGTTGGCACATTTTTGAGATCAAGGAGATGAGAAGAGAGCTGCATGTAAGCAGAACGATAGTCTTTTCACACACCCAGACATCCACAGCCAGCACCAGGATAAATTGAGAAGCATTTGCACTCACGGTGATTTTCTGAGAAGCATCACTATTACAACAAGCTCCATTCCACAAACTGATCATCATCACCACCCAATTATTGGACCTATAACATTGGTAAATGTTTTATCATTAAAAATTTCCATTCTTATTCTACTCATAGAGTTGTTATCATTTCTGGTATCATTCTTCTATTAACATTCCCATTCTTCCATATCCTTCTTTCTGATAAACTCAAAAACCTCACCCACCTATTTATCAGATCACCTATCCTAACCCTTCCACCTCTCTGAGTGTTCTCATCCTTCCCATAGACCTCACCATCCTCTTCATTAGCCACATCTAACCCCCACCCAGACTTTACAATAAGGTTTTCATTGAACTACTGTCACCTTATAGTCCCGACGTTGGTTACCCATAACCCTCGTCGATCTCCCCTAAACTGTCTTTGGTTATACCCAACTGACATCAATCTCAGTTTTTTTAACCTTGTTCAAGAAAAGAGCCAAAAAACCTCCTACCAATTGACCTAAACATCCTAGAATCAGACCCTGACTAGTTCCAGTACCTGAAAGGAATGATAACTAGATCGTACCAAGCCAAGAACACAGATGCTAATCAAACACCACGATCAATAAGATGAAATCAATTCGCCAGAATAACTTTACACAAAACCTTTGCAAACAAATGAGCAGCAATATCATATATTATTATGGAACTCAATGTAACACATTGAGAATGGGCCTTGCTTAAATAGGCAAGGAATAACAATCTAAGAACCAATCAAGGTCGTAGATCAAGCCATAAATCAAGGAAATAACTAGTCATCAAAGAACTAGTCAAGACCATAAATTTAGGAGAGAACTAGACATCAAGGATCTAGTCAATACCATAGATCTAGGAAAGAACTAGTCAATATCATAGATCAAGGAAAGAACTATACCTAACAACTAGATAATATCTCCTAATATCTAAATAAGATAAAATAAATATCCACACATATAAGTGGGTGAGGATAAATACAATAAAGGTAAATAAAGTACCTAGGTGAACATGAGCTAAGGTAAATACGCTAAGGTAAATACCTACTCTAACAGTACCTTGATAGTTACCTCATATTTTAGATCCAACTACAACCTAGCCTGTTGTGATTGGATTTTCTTATTGTACTTGAACGAGATACCTAAATCATATCAAATACACTAGGAATTTACTTATTTCTCACATTAATTTGTTTTAAACAGTGGATTGACAGCCATCTAGGAAGTATCACACTTCCCATAACTAGCATACGCTAGGCGGTCCACTGTCATATATCATCTAACTTCTCTTTGTGGTCTTGTTTTCTATTACAAGTAGTTCCTCCTAGCCAAATGGAAGCTCTCACAATCAGACATTGGATCGAGAAGTCAGAATGCACGCAACAACCATTGACCAACCCATTTAACAAGTATTCCTCCTTGCCCATAACCTTATCTATTTCGTCATTCAAAACATAAAGAAAATAGTGAAACATCTACCCTAATATATTAAACATAAAATATATCATATTTCTCTCTCAATTTTTTTTAATATGCATATTCTCTCGAAAGATAGTTTGAATCCATTCAAGACCTATTACTAATTACCTTATAAATGTTAAGCTTTAATCATTTATCAATAGTTCTTCAAATAATTAATATGGTGAAATAATATCACTTGTTTTGAAAATCATACTCAATCTTAGTTTTCTACCATCTTATTATTTCTTGGTTAAGAATATCTTAATTGAGATTTTTTTATTCAAACAAAGATTATAATTTAACTTTATGACCACACTTCTTAAATTGCAATTTTAAGGTATTTAGTTTTAAAAACTAGGGTTCAAATGTTTTAGTTTTATATTAAAATTAAACCCCCCTTTCCTTTGGCCTACCTCTCTAACCTATCCCCAATACCTAATTCAAAATATTAATAAATTAAAACCTTTCACCCCCTCATGTCTACCGGTATATTGAATTTACTTTTATTAATTTTAATTACCTCAATATGAACTCAAGTGCTAGGATATTGCCTAGATAATGAACCCCCCATGTGGTTCTAGTAATACCTAAACCTATTTAAAAATGCATATGGGCTAGTTTTAAATAAGTGTACATGTGAGCTTCATTTAAAAAATGTGTTCACCCATCTTCATGCACTCACTTGTCCATCTTTTCTTGGCAAAAAAATTGATTTTTCATTACTTATGGTTAACGCAAAATTTTAACATTCACTCTATTTACATAAACACCACTCATTTTCAAAAAAATAAGCTAATGAAAATAAGCAATGCACAATAACATATCAAGTAAGGGGGGGAAATCACATACCTAGTAAATGAAGAATTTGCATAGGTGAGGTGTTTAAGGGTTGGAAATAAATGATTTTTCCATGATATTGCAAGCGAGATGCACTTTTTCAAATAGTTCACGTACGTTGTATATGGACCCACTATTTGTGTACAAGCCAACACAAACATTCACAATAACATATAAAAAAACTCCATTTTCCCATTTACTATATAAGTAGCTTCCCATATGCCATTCATAACTAACTTATTTTTTAATGGTTGAGAGTATAGTATGCTGAAAATGAACTATCTTGGAATTTTTGAGGCTTCTCAATAAACTAATTTGTGCAAATGATGTTATCATGGTGCCTCAATCAACACATCTTGAATAGTAACAAAGCAGAGACACTGATCCTTTTAGGCATACCATAATAATGACATTCATATCATTGATGCATTTGCATCTCCCATCCCATAATCATCATTTTTTAAGTGTTGATCAAAATCTAAACAATCATACATGGAAATGGGGTGTTTCCCACGTGTTTTTGAAAAACTCAATTTGTGTATATCCTATGACCCTTTACAATTTTTCATTCTAAAATGCCCCACCATTAGTGAGGCTAGAAGCATGTTAAATTTATGTAGGGGCATCATCAAGAAGACTAAAGAGTATAGTTTATCCTTTTCATGGGTGTAATGAGTGTATTAAAGTGTGTGAGATCCTAAGAAGATGCATTAGGTGGATAAGAGGTTCAAAATTTCAAATTACCCCCTTTTCCCTCCGAAATGTAATTCAAAAATATCGAACTTTTAAAGGTGAGTTCTAAGTTTGTTAAGTAGGTTGAATGGTCTAGGAAAATGGTGTGGGCATTCTAAATGGGGTCTTAAGTCATACTAAGTCATAAATGTTGAAAAATATTGTAAAAGAGGCTATTTCTATAGGAATGACATATGGAGAGTCATTATTGAGCTTGGAAATCAGTTACATTTCAAGAAGAGGTTACATTTTAAGGGAGATGAATTTGAATGGGATTTAGTGATGAGGATAGAGTGAAGAGAATACATTCTAAGGAAGATGACAGAGGGTGGAGAGGATAGAGAGAGACAAGGAGTATGAAATTTTGTAATAGAATTATAGTTAATATGATATATACCCTATTTTTGCACGAAGAAAGGCTCAAATTCTAGAAAATACAATTCATAGGTGTGAGAGGATGAAAATTTAACATTTCCTTGTAGTGCATAGGGTTATTTATGTACTTATTTATCTATGTTCAAATGTATAACAACATGATATTGATGATCCTATTGCTATGAAACATTATTTGTGGGTTTTAGTGATATGAGGATGTTGATTCTCTATGAGTGTCTTGATTTTGTTTTGCAAATTGTGGTGTAATCACCTAGAAAATATTGTTATTCAACTCTAACTTTGATGGTATAGTGTGGGAAAAAGTGAATGTAATGTTATGTTAAGGTTAGAGTGCAAAATTTATTCTCTTGTATGGTGGGAAACCCTTAGAAACAAAGTCGATGACTATGTCTTTACACTTTGAATGAACCAAACCATTCTTAACATGAGAAGTGGTGTGTGTGATCCATAATAATTGATAGAAGACATTTTGAATTAGTCTTAAGGAAATATGGAGAAGTTTACTTTGAATGAGACTCTAGTATCATTAAGCTCTATACAGTGAGGTTTTAAGATTTCTATTCTAACGTGCATGTGGGTTGTTTTCTTATTGTTTGATAACACTAACTTTATTTTAAAGGATCATTATTAGACCAAGATTAAGAATGAGAAATAAACAATCCTTGAGATCAAACACCAACCTTGGAAACAAGAATCATTCTTTCGATAAGGTAATATAACCTCTCGGGCTTGCACAGTCATGCACAACTAGGGTTTGAAGAAAAATGTCGTAAAACCCTTAAAACTTGGAATTTCGCTTTAAAAAATGGAAGATATGATGCAACATAATCTTAAAGAGGATTATAAATGAATTTTGACATTGTATTGGTTAAATTTTTGATATATTTGTGATAGTATTCACTAGGAGAGTGAACACAAAGTGCAAGACCTAATTGGTGAGGTCAGATTACAAAGGAAGTGTAAGTTTTAGTTGGCGATGGATTGTGAAACT
This sequence comes from Taxus chinensis, assembly GCA_019776745.2. Lineage (NCBI taxonomy): Eukaryota > Viridiplantae > Streptophyta > Pinopsida > Cupressales > Taxaceae > Taxus > Taxus chinensis. The sequence continues at coordinate 874,668,310 of CM034151.1, read as the reverse complement.
TTAGGGTCAAGATGAAATAAAAAATGGGTGTCCTAAAATGCTACTATTTTTTCTTGAAACCCAATGTACAAAAAGTTATGATTGAAGTTTCGTGATGAAAGGGCTAGAAGGAAGGTTGTGAACTTGTAGAGAAAATTTGTGATAGAGGGAAGAGGTTAGAGAGTTAGGCTACTAGATTTGGATCACATCATAGTGGATGTAAAAGGGTCTTGGAAAAGTTACAAAAAATTTCTGGGTAGGTCTAGGATGTTCCAACCATGAGGCATGCAAGAGCAAAGGTCTTAAGGGGTTAGAATGACAGTTTGAGGGGAAATAAGGAAAGGAGATAAATTTGTCGTTGTTAATAATTTTGATGATTTATTTTCATGTTTTTTGAGCCATGAAACTGGGTACAAGACATTGAAGAAACTATTGAAGGCTAAAAAGCCAAGTTGCCTTCTTTGGAGCAAGATTGCAAGAGAGCTAAACAAGATGTGAAGGTGAAAGGTAAGAACCAAATTGAAGTTTAAATGAAATGGTATCATATTGTAGTTGAATTGAGCATTGAATGAGTTACGCAAATAGATTATTGTGGTTGACAAGTAAGATATAGCGAATTGGAGCAGTTTTTGCATGACTTAGCCTTTTTTGTCCTCTTAAATGATCCTCTTGGCAGAGCTTTTAGTTTTGAGTTGTTGTTGAGCACTCTTAACTTATGGGAAATATGATGTAATTTGATATTCTCTTAATCATAAAAAAAGATTTTGATGAATGGATTTTGATCTACCCATGCAATCCTTGACATTTGCATACAATTATGCCAATGTAATTGTAATATATATGATAAAACCAACTAATTTTTCTTATTCTCTCATAGTTAAATATTCTCCACGGTGCCACTAGCTTGTCCATGAGCTCCCATACATAGGCGTGTTATTACAAACAACCATGCTTCTCATGTCTATGCCCTCAAATAGTTGCACGCCCTTCCAAAATTATAACATGTTGTATATGTTCCTACTAGGGGTGTCTACAACTATATTTGATAACAAAACTACTTTCTATTATGTTTTGATGGGCCTTCTTAGTATAAAATGGTGCCTCCCATTCTATCATACACCCATGTGCCTCCCATACCTATGACATAATTTTTTTCCCTCTAACATTGCACAAATTTTCCACATCTCCTCTTGATATATATGCTACTATGTTATCCTCTTACAAATCAGAGAAAAAATCACTATGTTTCAAAACACCACTCTCCAATTTTATTTATTCTTCAATTGTTTGTTTTATCATATTTTTTACTTTGTTTATTTTATTATTTATTTTAAGATAATCAAATCAAAATCCCATTCTTAAACAAAACAAGAGATCACTTTTTATAACAACTATGATCTTATATAGGGTGTCTTGTAGAGGAGTATAAAGAACTAAGGAATACTAAGGGTCCAATTAACATTGGTTTTAAATTTTTCAATGATAATGTTTAAGAAAAAATATTCAATGTTTGAGAGAGAAAGAGAGAGAGAGAGAGATGTACGCATGCATATATACATGGATGCATACATATATGTGTGTGTGCACGCACAAACTTATAATATATATGTATATACAATGTATTTATATATACATATATATTAGACACACATGTATATATACACATATAGATGTACGCATGCACATATACGTGTGTGTGTGTGACTCAAACATTAATTACTTTTCACACACACACACACACATACGTGTGCGCATGCACACACAGACACACACATATGTGCACATGTGTGCGTGCGTGCACAAGATGCACACATATAGATGTTTGCATAATGTTTGAGGGAAAGATTTAATGTTCGAGTCACACACATATGCATATGTACTTGCATACATCTATATGCACATATATTCATGTGTGTGTGCATATAGATGCTCCAATAATGTTTGAGAAAAAAATATTTAATTTTCGAGTGTCACACACATACAAAAGCGCGCGCACACGCACACACATGCGTATGCACATGTATACATCTGTGTGTGTGTGTGTGCGCGCGCGCGAGCTCGCGCGCGTGCACACACACACACACACCTAGATGTATCAACATTTAACCTATGATATATAGTCTAAATCACACGCATACACACACATATAGATAAATAGAATTTTTACCTATGATAGATAATCTAAATCACAATAAAATAGGGTACATATAATCAATTTCCAGTGCTTTGGTGATTTCTTATAGGATTTTGATTTTGAGCAGACATTCAAATGTGTAAGTTTGTTATATTTCTTCAAAATATTATTGTAATTGTTAAAAAGATTTCGTACTAACATAATGGTTGATTGTTTTTTGGGATCAATATGCTTACTTGCTAGAACTTTCCCTCCTTCTGTAAGATTGCTTTTAAATATATGTATTACTACCCTAAGTAAATATACCTCTTCAATGCATATATTGGACTTACTTCTACGACTATTGGCTTGGTCCGTGATAACATATAAACCCTAATATATTATGGTCTTTATATCAATCAAAATGACGCTACAAATAATCTTATTCCGACATTCCTCACTGATTTTCAACAACCTTTCAGTTTTATCCCATGACTGCGACTACCTTCCCCACTGCCTTGCCCACGTCATGAGCACTCGAGTTCTACAAAAAAAACACACTCATGAGTCATGAGCACTCGAGTTCTACAAAATATCTATGGTCCTTTATTTTTCACTTTCTCGCTGGGTATAGGCGCTCACAAAGTTGTACAAGATATCTACACAATATCTACTTAAAAACTTTTAATATTTTGCTTCTGACATTCCTTGCCGATTTTAAACAACCTTTGTTTTAGTTGCCACTGCCCACGTCAATGCCCAAACTTTATCCCGTCATTTTCATATATATTTCACCGAGTAATGAAATCCAGGCGTACTTGGCTCACAAATTAATCCGACGGGCGGCAGGAAGCCGCGTATGCAGAGCGTTTTCCTCTAAACCCTTATAAATTCACACTCACGTATGCATAATTTTCACATGTCATTCGCTTGAAGCACTGTGAATATTTTCAGTTTTCAGTACTGTATTCTTGAATTTGCGCAGCTCCATTAATGGCGGATTCAAATAGGGTCGTGGCATGTTCGGCCTGTTCGGAAAGAAGAAAGAGGAAGAGACACATCAGCAGAATCAACAAGCCTGTGTTCCTCCGTCAGGGACACATCAGCAGCAGCAGCAGCATTTTACTGGTGGAGATCCGCAGGGCTATGGCCACGTAGGCGAACCCGTTTCGCAAGTACACCTGGGCAATGTGCACCCTGGTCCTCCCTCAGGGACACATCAGCACCAACAACAACAGCATTACACTGGAGGAGATCGACACGTAGGCGAACCTGTTTCGCAAGTCCGCGTAGGTGATGTGGACCCTGTTCCTCCACCACGGTTCCATGAGGAACCCAAATACCGCGAGAAAGGTGAAAAGAATTCACAACTCAATCGCAACAGCTCTTCTACCAGCTCTGTAACTTCTTATGCCTCTCAATGTCCTCTGTAAAGGAGAATTCTTGGGTAAAAATTGTCGGATCACTTTCTGGGAACCGTTATTGAGAATTTCCTTAATAATAGTTCAGGAAGTAATCTCAAATATGGTGCCTAGAATGTTTGTCAGTATCTTTGAAATATTATCTAGAGTCTGAAAACATAAAATCTCATATCTTGACTGGTATTTCTGGATGAAATTGTTTACAGTCTAGCGATGAGGAGGGAGGAGAAAAGGGGGTGAAAAAGAACATAAAGAAGCGAGGGTTTAAGGAAAAGCTTCCGGGAGGACACGAGAAAGAAGGCGAAAAGAAGGAAGGATTAATTGGAAAGGTATTCAGAAAAGCTTCCTGTAAATCGTGAAAAGAAAGAGGAACAGGAATATTATGGTGGAACTCAACAAAATGTTGGCCCTGTAAGGCATCCTACTGAAGGCGACGAAAAGAGGGGTTTGATGGAGAAGATCAAAGAGAAGATCCCTGCTCAACACAACAAGGAAGAGAAATTACAATACTGAGAAAGGAGTTGTGTTTGTTTTATTTATTTTGGGGTGTGCTAATGGTACGAGCAATTTGCACAGCAAAAAGATAGTCTTTGTATTAATCTTCTGTTGTAATTTTACAATGCAAGGCCATACAAATAGGAAAACCGCTTCCTACAAACTAGGAAGCTATCTAAACTACTTACCTGTTTAAATGTTTTACAAGTGTAACTATATAACCAAAAAATTATAAATATATATATTGTTTATAACAATATATTTAATCAACTAATCTACTAATCATTTACTGTATTGTAATTTATTATTTGGTAAATACCCATGTAAATACTAAATTCCTAACATTCCCCCCCTTAGTGTTTAAATGGTAGAAAAACATTCACACTTCCTCTACAGCTTACTCGCTTCTACTGGCTCATGATCTAGGCACACAACTCGAAATGAAGGTAGAAGAAGGAACATATCAACGTTTTATCGACCAAGCACTTTTGGGAACACATTTGACTGAACTAGTGTGGGAACACGTATATGAACCATCTGCTTATCAACCAATCACTGTAGGAAACACATATGACCTACTCAGTGTGGGAACTCATGCATGAACCACCTATACAACCTTTAATGGTTTTACAAAGGTTTACCACAAACATGGGTATGAACAAGAACACATCTGACTGTTCAACCTCTTCAAGAATCAGAATGTTGCGTTTCACTGTGTTATCTATCCTTCACTATGTTACTACATCAGGGAATTATGTAGGAATAGCCACATATACATGTGAACAAAAATGAACATCTACTCTTATTTTGCACACCACATTGACAAGCTGAAGAAATTGAAATCCACACCACACAAGCAAAAAACAAAAAAAATCACGCCACAAAATTTTCCACCATAAATGATATCCAGCCCCGTCGTTGGAAACTGACGAGAGGTCGTTGATTGACCGCCAACCTCTAATGCTTCCGTCCTCCAATAACATGATGTTCACTCAATAAATTGGTCATTGAAGATCAAAAAATTTCACATTGAGCTTATTTGTATAACTTCCCCCCACAATGTGCAATATTTTATTTTCTGGACGTCGGGAAATACCAAAAATGCGTTCATTAGGTAATTTTTTTTATTTTGACAACTTTTTACAATATTTCCTTGACACTATTAGATGACAAGGACACAATGACTCCATTTTTATATAATAAAAGACTATACTTTGAACAACATGAAAATATGACTTAAACAATAAGAACAATACATCATGAATGAATTTATGAAAATATGTTAATAATAATAGTAGTGTTCTTGACAATTTGGATCCTACAAAGCAAGATTATGTCATAAAAGTGGATTTAAAAGTAGTTAATAATAAACAACGATTTACTTAATTTTACAAGAATAAAAGAATTATGAAGTATTAATGGAGAGTAAATACTGCTTTTAAATTCCTTGCATTTATATGTTTCCACATTTTCCATGCACCCGTAGCATGACACTTACAACTTCACAATATTAAAGAAATATAGTGTGATGCATGATTATACATTTTTGTAGAGTTTCCAATTTGTCATATGTTGGTAAACATTTAAGAGAAAAAAATCCACGAGAAATACATTTTTATTAAGAATAAAGGTTTCTTGACAGGGACCCCACCTTGGTACATCCAAAATAAAGGGTCTTACCACCCAGATATAACAGTAAGAATAATACATGACACCCTTAAGACAAAACATAGCAGCTGCCGAAAAGAGCAGCAGAAACACAACATTACCACAATAAAAATACAACAAAAACAAACAAAGGCTCGCCCCTTAGAAGAAAAAGCAAACAAAATAAAAACTACTTCCCTTCATGTCTTTCATATGTATTGTTGATTTAATTGTTACGTGGTAGGTAGAATATTGCTTAATAAATAATCTTATACTACATAGTAAATGCATGACCTCTTTTGTCAATCTTCAATCTACTTGTCTTTTACATACATATCATTTTATAATAAAATATTTATATATCTCAGTCTCCGATCCACCTTTCAAGCATATATAAAAATAGAGTACTTTCTCATTTCCAATAATAGAAATAAAAATAGCGTATTATCATTGGTAAGTAAAAAATCTCGCTTACACCCAATATTGGTGTTGAGAGCTTTCACAACAAGTACACCTCACCCAAACCTTTTATGTCTTTTTATCAATATTTCCTCAGAAAATAAAATTTTAGGGTTTGCACGTTATAGATGTTTTAGATTTATCCTCATCATGTACGCCATTATCAATATTTTCTTAATAAGACATGTTTAATGTATGAAATTTAGGGTTTGCAGAATTAGGACACATTTAAGATTTGTATTTAAGGGAATTCAATATAGATATTCCTTAGAGTGATAAGATTCTGATTGAAAAGATATTATATGAATCGTATAGCTTTAAAATTATCCTATATGTTTTTTGTTTCTCCATGTATTTAACATCAAAATAAAAGTTGAGTGGGAAAAATAGACCCATGTCAAAAAAACCCACCAATTAAGTTAAGCACTCTTTAAAACCCAAAGCAGGACATGAAGAGCAACACATCCTAGACGACCTTTCAACCCTATCATTTTCCTTGCATAATAGTACAATTAGCACTTTATTTGAGATCCATAGCGCGAAATTGGATTGTTGCGGAAAGAATTAAATTAAATAAATAACCATAACGTTACGAGGAATTGTGTTAAATGGAGTTCTCACTAATAGCCGTCCTAAAATCATAGTACCATTATGGGTTAAATCAACCTAGCACATGGAGATAAATCTGTAAGCCTAATATCTCCTCATTTTACTATATACAAATTGATTGATCTGGATCTGTATATGTATTTGAAACAGGTTCAATTGTCTATGAGAGGAAAGGAAACTAATGTGTGCCATTGTTTTTTTTGTTGTATGCAGAAGAAGAAAAAGATTGAGGATTATGAGACGCTTCATTTAGGCATAATGTCTAGCTGTATTGATTTTTCTGCTTCTACTTCTAAGAACCTGTGCTACGTGCACCATAACCTTTGCAACACCATTCTCGTGGTAGACGATGACTATCGATTCATTTTTCTTGTTATTTAATATTTTATTTCAAGTAGTTATTGTATTGATTAAGATATTGAAAGTGCCCTTTCCTTCTATCCCACTTATGTGTCTGTAAGATTTGTCACTTTCACTCTTCCTCTGCATGAAACCCTACATTTTTCCATTTTTAGTCCACTTTTTAATTTAATGAATTTTTTGCTCATCGAATTCTGTAAAAATTGAGTGTCACCTAATTTTTATTGTGTTGTTGGGAAAAATGCAGTATTAGAGATGAAAATACATAATATAATGAAAACAATATATAACAAAATGAATACAACGAAGAATAGTGGTTACTCAAAAATTTTAACCTAAGAAAGACCTATCGGCCAAATATATAGAATATTATACTTAATTGTAACAATTTAGAACTCCTAAGTTATTATAGATATTAGTTTTATCATTACTTTTTTTAGTTAAAAAATGTCATCACATATATTACACATAGAAATGTCATCAAATATATTACACACAAATATTATGTTCATTATTTATAAAGGGAAAAAAACTCCTTAAAATGCAACTTACGTAGTCTCTATAAAAACTTACACACTCTATCACATTGCAATATGTGGTGGTTACATACATGTAAAAACTTCCACTCTCTATCAATAAATGAATAAAAACAATGCAATATGTGGTTGTTATATACATTTGATTTCGATTTCAAAATATCCTACTAAATTTACATTCCCGTCACTAAATGGAAGCCATACCTATAATAACCCACAACTTTATTTGAAAATATGGATTTTGTAATGCCCCGTTTAATGTTTACACCTGTTCATACTTCGGTGACCTTGTTGCTAAGCGTTTAACACTGTTGTTCTCCTATTGATCTTTAGCTGGCTTCGCCCTTGTCGCAGAGAATAATTAGCATCCTCCCTCTTCGTCGTTTCTGCTTGTGTCATGTCGATGTTTTCAATTGCTGGCCTCCGCAACGTCCTTTACGATTGTCCTATTAAAGGAAAATTGTGTTCTCGAATTGTTGATCTTTTCTGTCGGTTATTACTAATATGATTAATACCTTTTTAAGTTTTAAAAATAATAATAATAATGATAATAATAAGATTATCATTTTAATTTACCGATTGATGATTATTTGTTTTAGTGTTAATTTTTATCAATATTGTTATTAATTACCTTCAAGCTATTTTATTTTATTATTGATCTCTCTCGTGCTCGAGCTCTCGATGAAGTGATTTTTGTATTGTCACTATCGCTTTAGGTTCTAAACGATTATTTGAACTCCCTTTAGGTGTCAGGACATTTTAAAACATAATAAAAATAAATAATAAATGAATGGGTACCAATTTTATATATATATATATATATATATATATATATATATATATATATATGTATGTATGTATGTATGTATGTATATAAATAATAATATTTTATTTTGAATTTATCAAGCCTTTTCAAGCCTCTACACATGCTTTTATTGCAAGTTAATGGCAATTTGAATTTTCTCAACCACCGACCTGCAAATCTTTATGGTCAATTATTCCTCTTACTTAGCGTGGAGATACACTACAAGAATATGGGCCCAATATTCACAAAGTTTTCAAAATATTTTTGTAGATAATTTCTTCAAAATTGTGAATCCAATTTTGTAGACTCCACCTACATTTTTTTGTGGAAACATAAAATGTGACAAAAATTGTGACAAAACCTACAATAAAAATATTGTGAAAAATCTATAATATTGTTATTGTAGTATTTGTCACAATTCTAATACTGTTACGTATCTACAATTGAAAAAATTGTGAAGATTTTGATGATTTAAATAATATTATAAATCCTCAATTTTAAAATTGTGTCATATTCCACAATAATAATAAATTCATTAGTAAATCCATATAGTTTTTTACATTAAATTTATTTTAATATTTAATAAATTATCTCAAAATTTAATAATTTTTATCATATAATTATTTAAATTTATAAAAAAGACTATAGTAATTATTTATTACATTTATATTTGAAATTTAGTTTACATGTTTATAATAATATTTTTAAATATAATATTAAAAATAATAATAATTTTTATAAGAAATTATATAAATAATGCTCTTTAAAATGAATTTGTTTACATTAAATTACAAACAATACCATTTTTTTCGTAATTGATAGAAAAATTACTTATTAAAAATATCAATTATAAATTAATAAAACTATTAAATGCAGCATTAAAAACACATTAAAAAGACACACACACACACACACACACACACACGTGAAAACGTGATAGTTAATCTATTAAAAAATATTTTAATGTTTTAAAATATATAAAGTTTTAACCTAGCACTCCATATTTTTAAAAAAAGAATCAAGATAAAGAAATAAATATTATTTTATTAATTATAACACTTAATTTTAAACAAATAAATTTGTTTAAAATATGCAATGCCTTTTTATAAAATAATTATTTTACAAATATTATTTTATTCATTAAAAAGGCATGTCTTTTTAAACTCTTAAATAAAGAAATTATTCTTTAATAATTGCATGTTGTAATGCCCCGTGGGCATCGACCTCCACTGCAACCATGACACCTATAAGAGGCCAATTCTACTCACCGAGAACACCGTGTTTTGGATTATAAATGATCTCCGCCAAACTATTGCACTTATTTATTTGGAAAGATCTGCCAGTATTTTAAAAATATATATTTTATTCCTTACTTATGAAGCGGCTACTAATAAAGCAAGCCCATTAGAGTTGAGTATTTGCATGTGCATTACGCCTTGCTAGAAGGGTTTATGGCAAGTTGAGTTGATATTCCACGGTGGTGCCATCGTCAATGTAATGCCCCGTGCATCGAGGACCTCCGCTTTCTTTCCACCTGCCTCCACTGCCACCTTGGCCTCCTCGCAACCACCCTACCTGCAAATTTTTTTTAGACTGTCACGTCTGTCCTTGCGTGAGGAGTCGGTGGAGTCATTTTTTTTCTTCACCATAATCTCTTCTTGGATCCTCCTTCAATGCGTACAGGTGGGTGTGGGTCTCAAAAATCGTGCTGTGCAGGCAGTATCCGTGGAGCGTTGAACTGAATTTCTCCTGGGAGGGCCGTGAGGAAGATTTGGCTGTATGCAGCAGCTACAGGGTCGAGAGGTAAACTTATCTCAGAAAATCAGTGGCCTCTAGAGAGAGTAAGTGCGACAGCTGCTGCAGGGCGAGCCCAAGGAGCCGTTGGTGTTGATCCTGATGTTCTGGTTGCACGCGACCACAGTCATGATCAGTTGTTGCAAGATCTTGCAGCTGTAGCAGAAGAACGAGATAAAGTTTTAGTTGAGCTGTCTTGCCTTTTCATTTTGGAAAGTCGCTTCTGTCCAGGTGGCGAATCTAACATGGAAGAAGCTCGATCAACCTTGAGGCTAGGTGGTGTTAGTGCTTTGAGGATGGACACTTGACCCCAAATCGTGGTTGTTGAAAAGGCCATGGATCTCTCTTGCAAATGCATTTAGCTTGCTAGAGACGTCCTCTTTGGTTGAAGTATTTCAGAAGCTTTTCCTCCCTACCTGTGCCTCCCAGAGGATTCTGGAATGAGGTGGGGACACCCAGCCAGAAGAACAAAGGAATTTCGACCTAAGGATGCTGCTGCTGCTCTGGGAGGTGTCCTTGCGGCTAGTAGAGACTGGAAATCAGGTATGTTGCAGTTTGTAGAAGCCTTCGTGAGCGCCTCCAACCAGCAGGTTGTCCAACTTTGTTGTTTTTTGTTCTATATCTCTGCATCCTCAAATTCGGTATCCTCCTTCATGGTGATAGATCACACCCACGGGCACAGGAGATCTATGCAATGTTGGAGAAAATGTCTTGGGAGATGAAGGTAGCAGGATATTCTTCAGATCCAGAGCATGCACTGAGTTTGTATCTCCAAAATCAGTTATGTGACAGTGAGAGTATTACCAGAAGACCTGATGAAATTTATTTCTAAGATTCTCTATTGATTTCTTACTTGTTTACGATGTAACTCATGGAAGAGAATCTCATAGGGGCGGATCTGTTTCATATCAGAGTATTTATGAAGCACTTTTTGCTTTGCAATGATATGAGCTGCTTCAACAAGTCACTAAGTTGGCAGGCATAAAGGTCTCTGTTGAAATTATCATCACCTTACAAGCTTCAACTGCAATGTTTGCACCGAGAGTTTGATGTTGTCCCCAAATCTGATGAAGGAAAAGGATTGTGTATCAATACGGTAGATGCCTTTCAGAACCAGGAGCGATGTAATCATTATGTCTTGTGTCCGAGCTTCAAACCATGGTCGGTGTTTAGCTTTCTAGCGCAAGTGCTCTCGGACTGAGTGGTAAGCAGTTCGACTCTCACCCCCAAAGCAGCTGCATGGAAGCAATCTAGTGTTTGGAAAGCCACCTATTGCATCCTTCTAGTCGTGCCTTCAAAAGGGAATCCTGGTGTGGTATATTGCAAGAAAAGACCAGTGAAACAGAGGATAAAGCGAAGGGCGTGTGGCTGTAGCAGTCCTTGCTGGATGTACACGACTGGTGGATGCGTTAAAACAGGCAAGATAGACTAACCATATACATAATATGCTAGTATCTAATAAACCTCTTGAAATGAAACTTTTTCTTTCTAGAAATTGGTTTAAATCTGTGATTTTGTGGATTTGCATTCAGTATATGGTTAACAGTTTGTTACTTCTGGATTTGCCTCTGTTGGTTGTTCTTGTTGACGTGATCAAACCCATTTATATATAAAACAAACAAAGGTTCTCAGTGTATGCTTCGATTGATCATATGAAATATATATATATATATATATATATATATATATATATATAATTTTAAAGTTACTTCCTTCTAGCAAAAATGTCGTTGTTTCTTTTGTGAACCTGGGTATGTAATCACCCCTAGAACGTTGCAGCTTTGACTAGTATTGGGTTCCTTTTATGTTGTTGCCCTAGAGGAAAATATACAGTTAAATTATTACTATTTTTTTTTATGATAAGCGTGATTATGCACTTCGTGTATTGTGCAAATATTTAAGGGCATTTGGAAATTAGAAGTTCAATATATACGCTTGTTAAGAAGGAAGTTTTGGACCGAAAATATGTCCTGGGTTGATAGAAGGGCATAAATTATTGATAGAACCCCATTTTGATTCTACTCTTTCTATGAGTAAAATTTGATAAAATTAATGACCTTTATGGTGTTAAGATATGGTATGTTGATGATTCCTTGTGTGATCGATTTAATTATGTATAGACATAATGCCTTGATGGAGTAAGGTAATATCTTTCACGGTTCGTGAAAGTTAAGGTTTTCATCAACTGCTTAAGGTAACATGAAGTTCCTTAATTTAGTCAAACTTGTTTTGTACTTCCTTCTTGATGAGTGACCTTTCATTACAAATTTAGAATGATTGTGATGGAAGGTCGTGAATATATTTTGTTGTCTAAAAAGGGAAAAGAAGCTATGGAATAGTTTGTTTATGTATCGAACGTAATAATTGTAATTACATCGTTATAGAAGTTCATTATTGGAGGATATCTATCTTCAATGGTATATTATGTGTTTAATCACTGCATAGGTTACCATAAACTTAGTGATGAGATGTAAATTAAGGAGAGTTGAGAGACCCTTTTTCTTTGTATACATCGTTTATGATATTAGAAAGTGAGTTGACGTCGGAAAATTTCAACCAAGTCTAGATTCATGGCTATGTTCCTCTAGAACGGGAGGGTTATAAATCTAAGGTATTATGAAAATTGTAAGGATGTGTTTAGAATACTAGATTGCCTACTCAATTTGGGTATTAATGAGGCTTTTCGCTATTCCGGCCCTGGTTATGTTCAGTAGGTAGGCTGTTAGACAATGCCTATTCCGGACATTCTTATCGTCATTTCCACTCATCCTTATTAGCTATGAAGTCACTTATTACCTAAGATATAATGGTTGTGGGTTGAATATAAGATTTTCATCCTTTAAACCTTTTTGATTACATGATGGAACTTTGTTATTACCCTCATTGTTCGTTTCTAGCCTATTAGGCCTATGGCCCTACGGAACGATTCCAAAACTATATTCTTTTTGGCAGCTAAGATCGGGTCTGGTTTTTATCTTTTGACTTCACCTTGAGAATGTGGATTGATGGGTTACACTTTAGATTTCAATCACGTAATCTACGGGATTACATGATTGAAATCCTAATACTCTCAACTCTTGTGTCTAATCATTTAAATTTCATAGTCTTGCGTATTTGGTTGTCAAACTTTTGTAGTTTTCGAGGTATTTTTCATAACTAAAATTTATGGATTTTCTTCTTAGTTGATATGTTGAAAATTATATCTTGTTTCAAAAGGTTGTTAGAGGTTAGAACTTTGATCCATTTCTTGAAATAGAATGTTACCTTTCATGGTATTGTTAGCTAGTAGCTTATTGTTGCTATGTATAGTCTTATCTTGCTCAGTTCTCGCGAACTGACTCAGGTTATTAATTGTTGCAGATGGCTTATGTGGTTAGATGATGGAAGAACTTGTAGATTACTGCATCAATCTTGGTTATGATGTTCCTTTGTACGAATGAGTATTATGTTATAAAATTTGGAAAGGGCCTTTGGACATTTTAGAAGAAGGGTCAGTGCCTAGTAAATGTATTGTAGAGTATTGTTGTTGTAACTGTTGAAACTTTGGCTTGTTTGGTTATCATGTGAAAGATGAAATTTGATTACCGCTTGGTTACGGGATATTCTAGTGTATTTTAATCCTTAGAATAGTAGCGGGGCATGTCCCATGTTATTACTCTCTTGCTCCCTAGTCATGGTTCAATAGAGATGGTATGTCCCTTTGATTTGTGCATCATGTTGGAATGAATTGATATAACCTTGTTTTGTTTCCGCAAACGAGTACTGTTAAACTTTGCTCTTGAGTTAAAATGTTGAGTTGTAAATCCTCCTAAGGCTTAGTAGCAATGAGTTTGTAAGCACTATAAAGTGAGCTGGATAGTCCTGATAAAAGTTAAACTAAAATTTATATATATGAATATATTAATGTAGATGTGATCTACTAGATAACCTTTGAGACCTGGAACAATCAAGAGGAAACTATCTTTTGTAATGAAATATGATTACTCATTTTTTTTTTTCCGCGCCAAACTAATAAACATTATCCTTTTACGGTGAAACCTTAAATGATCTCATGGTGAAATCAATGGTTAGATTTTAGAAGATGATAGGATTTAATAAGTAGGAGGGAAATTGATTAATAAAACCTTAAATATCTCTCTATCGTTTGAAATGTTCTCCTTTGTCAAACTTAATTAAGTAAAGTCTAGATGGAACATTTAACCAATCTTGATAAACTCTTAACCTCAATAAAAGACTGATAGTAAACAATGTGACCCTGAAGCTAAATTCTGTTGTCCTGTTCTGTTAACCCTTGCCTTGATTCATGGTGATATTTCTTAAGCAAGGTCAAATTTTGATCCTTAAACAAGAAGGTTATTGTTATGAACCCTAAGCGGTACTTTCCACTCAATCGGAGCTTATGCCTTCACCTGTGCAATAGAGGTGTGGAACATGTGTTAGTGGCTTGAATAAGATTAATTAACCTTGTAAGAAATGGAAAATGTTCTAAAATCAAATGAATAAGAAAGATTTGGACATAAAATTGATGATCCTAGTTTAGAAAGCTTGGCCTTAAGCTATTTAGTCAATAGTTGAAAAGAAAGAAGTTCTCCCTTGTGAAAAGAATTGTGTGAATCATTACATGAAATTTTATAAGAACGTAAGTTAAGAATTAAGAGACACTTTAGTAAACAAGAAAATTTAACAAGAAATTCCTCATGGGATGCCCTAACTGTAAGTGTGTTTTGTGGTTGGACTTCAATGTTGTTCTGTCAAAAAGAGAAAAGTAGATTGTCCTTGATAGGTGTGAACGTTTCCGTGCTGCCTTTATGGTCATCCTTGTATCAGGTTGTTCACAGTGTTAGTTGTATCCTTGGTGACGACTTGTTGCGTCATGTTATGTGTCAGGCAAGTTCAGTCAAAAAAAAAAGTTATCCTGTATTTCACTGTGTTGTTCGTGTGTTGTGATTTTTGGGTCGTTACACTTGGTATCAGAGCGTAGGTTCATGCTCTCGAACCTATGGGCCGGATTGGTGTTGTATGATGATGTTACATGGTGGTGGTGGTGTTACATGATGATACTGCATGATGATGATGATGTTGCATGATGGTGGTAGATATTGGAAGAGTAATGTGCTTTAAACGTGATGTGATTATTGTCGTAATTGTGATATTGTGAACGCACATGATGTGTATGTCACCTTGTGCGTGTTTGTGATCATGTTGATATGTTGGGGATGGGAGTATTCTCTCTCCTTCTTGTGGATTCTATGAAGAGTTCACGTGTGAATTACTGTTTGTGGCGTGTGAAAAGAATTATAATGTGGATGACGTAGTGTTGGAGCATTGTGGCATATTGTGATATGTGGGTGTATCAATGTGTTGTATGACTAGATTGATGTTAAAAGAAATGAGTTGTATCATGATGTTTTTACCATGTTTTGAAGAAATGTGTGTACCACCTTGTTATGTAGCAATGGATGTTATGTTGTGATGTACTATGTTCATCGTATGTATGACTGTGCAAATATGTAATGCTTCATGTTGTGATTTGGGGTCATACGGTGAGTGTATGAACCCTATCGTATGGTGATTGCACTTTGGGTGCAGAATGTGGTAAAGTGATGTGTTACACTCAGTGAATGTATGATCGTGATCTACCCTGTATATGTACCATATGTAAGATGTTATGGTAGTTATGTGTGTGCCACCGTTATGTTAGTGATGTTGTTGTATGTTATGTTGTGAACCTTACGCTAACCGATCCTGAGGGAAATCGGTAGAAGTGTATGTTGAGAGTGAGGAATGGTGTACCATGGGTCAATAACTTGAGCCGAAACTCGGTTTAGTAGATAACATGTGATTCTTTCCTCTCTCCCTATGTGGTTGTATGTATGCAACCTTAGTGTATCTATGACTATGTTTAGCCTTGTCGAAGTGGTGGCGGGATGATTCAGATGGAGGTGATGACAGTTGTATTATTGATATGTATTTTACGAGCTGAGGCTCGATGTTCCGAGTGCTAGCAACTCGTTGAGTACCCCTTTGGTGGCTAGATAAGGCCACACAGTTATCGTAATGTGACATTGTTATAAGTTGATTTTATTCGTAAATTGATTTTTTTACTTTATTTTGTAAGGACCAGCAGCTTTTCTTGATTGCAATGCTTTACAATTTTGGGCATTTCCTTGGTTTGTGGCACTAACATGGGGATTTTGATACTAACTATGGCTATTTGGCCATTTATTTTTGCTTGATTTGGGGTCTTCTTTTAAATTTGGAATTTTTACCGCCTTGCCCAAGGCTTGTACTTTGCCACTTGGCACTTTGATTGGATTGTTGTGCTGGTTCTATTGTCGTGATGTGTGGAATAGGGTCATAGGATGCACCATGGATTGGTTGGACCTATGGACCCGCTTCGTTGTATGGGGGTACGCCCCAAGGAGTACATATAACTAGCGGGTTGTTGAACCACGCGTTATTATGTCACTTGGGTTAGGAGTGTTCGAACTCTATGTGTCTTGGACCATAGGGTCAACCGGCCTCCTTGAGGGAGGCATAAGAGTTTGAGGGAGGCATAAGAGACTTGAGGGAGGCATAAGAGTTTGAGGGAGGAATAAGAGTTTGAGGGAGGCATTGAGGGAGGCATAAGAGTTTGAGGGAGGCATAAGAGTTTTGAGGGAGGCATAAGAGTTTGAGGGAGGCTTATGATATTTGTCTGTATGGTTGATGTTTCAGGATATATGTTGAGTTATTGTGATGTTTGGTAGTGGTCTTTTGATGTATGTGTTACTCATGTCAGATGGATATGTGTTGTGATGTTGTGGTTATGTCATTGATTCCCTTGTGGACACTATGTACCTGTAGCATGGTTTGGTGTTATGTGAGTCTTTCATTGATGCAAATTGAGGAAATGTCTGGTGGATTGTAGTACTCTTTTGTTTGAGTATTTTGGTATGTCAGTCATTGATGTGTGACGAGTACTATGTTATGTGGACTGTGCCTATTCCATTCCGTATTTGAGTAACCTTTTGTGGTGTAATACAATCTTGAAGTATATACTTGTGTGCTTGTGAATCTGTAGTGTCTTGTGAACCTGATAGGGTGTTGTGTTAGCAGTTCATGTTGGGCACCCACAATAAGGAATAAATCAAAACTCTTCAATGATGAAATTTTAAAAGAAATTAAAACTAGAGAATAATGATAATGGAAAGAGACTAATGAAATGATGAACAAGAAAGAACTGCCAATCTTCACAGAACATTGAAAGTTAAAAATTCTACCAAATGTTCCTAAGGCTACCTTGTGACCGTGCTTTAATCAACTAAAATTTTAAACCATAGGGTGTGTCTTCTTCTGTATCTATCCCTTGTTGCGTACCATTTCCTTTCCTCTGTGTAATGTTGCATCGAGGACGATGCTTTCTTAAGGGGAGGAGAATGTAATGCCCCGTTGGGCATCGATTTCCATCTCTGTCCACCTGCCTCCACCAATGTACTCACCGAGAACACCATGTTTTGGATTATAAATGTCCTCCGCCAAACGTGATGGCACGATTTGGAAAGATCTGCCAGTTTTTAAAAAAAAATATTTTATTAAGGCTCTAATAAAGCAAGCCCATTAGAGTTGAGTATTTGCATGCTGCATTACGCCTTGCTAGAATTTTGGCAGTTGATATTCCACGGTGGTGCATCGTCAATGTAATGATTCTTTTTCTTCTACCTGCCTCCACTGCCACCTGGCCTCCTCCCAACCACCCAACCTGCAAATTTTTTTAGACTGTCACGTCTGTCCTTGACGTGAGGAGTGGGTGGAGTCATTTTTTTCTTCACCATAATCTCTTCTGGGATCCTCCTTCAATGCGTACAGGTGGGTGTGGGTCTCAAAAATCATGCTGTGCAGGTAGTATCCGTGGAGCGTTGAACTGAATTTCTCCTGGGAGGGCCGTGAGGAAGATTTGGCTGTATGCAGCAGCTACAGGGTCGAGAGGTAAACTTATCTCAGAAAATCAGTGGCCTCCAGAGAGAGTATGTGCGACAGCTGCTGCAGGGCGAGCCCAAGGAACCGTTGGTGTTGATCCTGATGTTCTGGTTGCACGCGACCACAGTCATGATCAGTTGTTGCAAGATCTTGCAGCTGTAGTAGAAGAACGAGATAAAGTTTTAGTTGAGCTGTCTTGCCTTTTCATTTTGGAAAGTCACTTCTGTCCAGGTGGTGAATCTAACATGGAAGAAGCTCGATCAAATCTTGAGGCAAGTTTTGCAAGGAGGCTGAGATTGCGTTCACTACTGTTTTTGAGGAGGACACTTGCCCCAAATGTGGCTAGTATGGTGGTTTTAGATGAAGCCGCATGCTGGATCTCTCTTGCAAATGCATTTAGCTGGTGCAGAGACGTCCTCCTTGGTTGCTGGAGATTTCTCCCTACCTGTGCCTCCAAGGGGATTCTAGTTGGTTTGAGCATGGGGGATCTTCCCAGTTTTTTAGAATGGGCGTCATTGACACAAAGGAGCTTTCGACCTTCGAGTGGCAACTATTTGTGGAGCTCTGTTACCTCCACTTTCTGGGAGCTGTGGTCCTTGTTGGGGATCCACAGCAACTGGTAGAGAAATAGCTAGGATAACAGGCTATGCTACAGTTTGTAGAAGCCTCGTGAGTGCCTCCAACCAGGGTAGGTTGTCCAACTTTGATGTTTTCTGTTCTGTATCTCTGCATCCTCAAATTTGGGATCCTCCTTCATGGTGATAGATCACACCCACGGGCACAGGAGATCTATGCAATGTTGGAGAAAATGTCTTGGGAGATGAAGGTAGCAGGATATTCTTCAGATCCAGAGCATGCACTGAGTTTGTATCTCCAAAATCGGTTATGTGACAGTGAGAGTATTACCAGAAGACCTGATGAAATTTATTTCTAAGATTCTCTATTGCTTTCTTACTTGTTTACGATGTAACTCATGGAAGAGAATCTCATAGGGGCGGATCTGTTTCATATCAGAGTATTTATGAAGCACTTTTTGCTTTGCAATGATATGAGCTGCTTCAACAAGTCACTAAGTTGGCAGGCATAAAGGTCTCTGTTGAAATTATCATCACCTTACAAGCTACAGCTGCAATGTTTGCACCGAGAGTTTGATGTTGTCCCCAAATCTGATGAAGGAAAAGGATTGTGTATCAATACGGTAGATGCCTTTCAGAACCAGGAGCGATGTAATCATTATGTCTTGTGTCCGAGCTTCAAACCATGGTCGGTGTTTAGCTTTCTAGCGCAAGTGCTCTCGGACTGAGTGGTAAGCAGTTCGACTCTCACCCCCAAAGCAGCTGCATGGAAGCAATCTAGTGTTTGGACAGCCACCTATTGCATCCTTCTAGTCGTGCCTTCAAAAGGGAATCCTGGTGTGGTATATTGCAAGAAAAGACCAGTGAAATAGAGGATAAAGCGAAGGGCGTGTGGCTGTAGCAGTCCTTGCTGGATGTACACGACTGGTGGATGCGTTAAAACAGGCAAGATAGACTAACCATATACATAATATGCTAGTATCTAATAAACCTCTTGAAATGAAACTTTTTCTTTCTAGAAATTGGTTTAAATCTGTGATTTTGTGGATTTGCGTTCAGTATATGGTTAACAGTTTGTTACTTCTGGATTTGCCTCTGTTGGTTGTTCTTGTTGACGTGATCAAACCCTTTTATATATAAAACAAACAAAGGTTCTCAGTGTATGCTTCGATTGATCATATATATATATATATATATATATATATATATATATATAATTTTAAAGTTACTTCCTTCTGCAAAAATGTCACTGTTTCTTTTGTGAACCTGGGTATGTAATCGCCCCTAGAACGTTGCAGCTTTGACTAGTATTGGTTTCCTTTTATGTTGTTTCCCTAGAGGAAAATATACAGTTAAATTATTATTATTTTTTTTATGATAAGCGTGATTATGCACTTCGTGTATTGTGCAAATTATTAGGGCATTTGGAAATTAGAAGTTCAATATATATGCTTGTTAAGAAGGAAGTTTTGGACCGAAAATATGTCCTGGGTTGATAGAAGGGCATAAATTATTGATAGAACCCCATTTTGATTCTACTCTTTCTATGAGTAAAATTTGATAAAATTAATGACCTTTATGGTGTTAAGATATGGTATGTTGATGATTCCTTGTGTGATCGATTTAATTATGTATAGACATAATGCCTTGATGGAGTAAGGTAATATCTTTCACGGTTCGTGAAAGTTAAGGTTTTCATCAACTGCTTAAGGTAACATGAAGTTCCTTAATTTAGTCAAACTTGTTTTGTACTTCCTTCTTGATGAGTGACCTTTCATTGCAAATTTAGAATGATTGTGATGGAAGGTCGTGAATATATTTTGTTGTCAAAAAGGGAAAAGAAGCTATGGAATAGTTTGTTTATGTGTCGAACGTAATAATTGTAATTACATCGTTATAGAAGTTCGTTATTGGAGGATATCTATCTTCAATGGTATATTATGTGTTTAATCACTGCATAGGTTACCATAAACTTAGTGATGAGATGTAAATTAAGGAGAGTTGAGAGACCTTTTTTCTTTGTATACATCGTTTATGATATTAGGAAGTGAGTTGATGTCGGAAAATTTCAACCAAGTCTAGATTCATGGCTATGTTCCTCTAGAACGGGAGGGTTATAAATCTAAGGTATTATGAAAATTGCAAGGATGTGTTTAGAGTACTAGATTGCCTACTCAACTTGGGTATTAATGAGGCTTTTCGCTATTCCGGCCCTGGTTATGTTCAGTAGGTAGGCTGTTAGACAATGCCTATTCCGGACATTCTTATCGTCATTTCCACTCATCCTTTTAGCTATGAAGTCACTTATTACCTAAGATATAATGGTTGTGGGTTGAATATAAGATTTTCATCCTTTAAACCTTTTTGATTACATGATGGAACTTTGTTATTACCCTCGTTGTTCGTTTCTAGCCTATTAGGCCTATGGCCCTACGGAACGATTCCAAAACTATATTCTTTTTGGCAGCTAAGATCGGGTCTGGTTTTTATCTTTTGACTTCACCTTGAGAATGTGGATTGATGGGTTACACTTTAGATTTCAATCACGTAATCTACGGGATTACATGATTGAAATCCTAATACTCTCAACTCTTGTGTCTAATCTTTTAAAATTCATAGTCTTGCGTATTTGGTTGTCAAACTTTTGTAGTTTTCGAGGTATTTTTCATAACTAAAATTTATGGATTTTCTTCTTAGTTGATATGTTGAAAATTATATCTTGTTTCAAAAGGTTGTTAGAGGTTAGAACTTTGATCCATTTCTTGAAATAGAATGTTACCTTTCATGGTATTGTTAGCTAGTAGCTTATTGTTGCTATGTATAGTCTTATCTTGCTCAGTTCTCGCGAACTGACTCAGGTTATTAATTGTTGCAGATGGCTTATGTGGTTAGATGATGGAAGAACTTGTAGATTATTGCATCAATCTTGGTTATGATGTTCCTTTGTACGAATGTGTATTATGTTATAAAATTTGGAAAGGGCCTTTGGACATTTTAGAAGAAGGGTCAGTGCCTAGTAAATGTATTGTAGAGTATTGTTGTTGTAACTGTTGAAACTTTGGCTTGTTTGGTTATCATGTGAAAGATGAAATTTGATTACCGCTTGGTTACGGGATATTCTAGTGAATTTTAATCCTTAGAATAGTAGCGGGGCATGTCCCATGTTATTACTCTCTTGCTCCCTAGTCATGGTTCAATAGAGATGGTATGTCCCTTTGATTTGTGCATCATGTTGGAATGAATTGATATAACCTTGTTTTGTTTCCGCAAACGAGTACTGTTAAACTTTTCTCTTGAGTTAAAATGTTGAGTTGTAAATCCTCCTAAGGACTTAGTAGCAATGAGTTTGTAAGCACTATAAAGTGAGCTGGATAGTCCTGATAAAAGTTAAACTAAAATTTATATATATGAATATATTAATGTAGATGTGATCTACTAGATAACCTTTGAGACCTGGAACAATCAAGAGGAAACTATCTTTTGTAATGAAATATGATTACTCATTTTTTTTATTTTCCGTGCCAAACTAATAAACATTATCCTTTTTCGGTGAAACCTTAAATGATCTCATGGTGAAATCAATGGTTAGATTTTAGATGATGATAGGATTTAATAGGTAGGAGGGAAATTGATTATTTAAACCTTAAATCTCTCTCTATCATTTGAAATGTTCTCCTTTGTCAAACTTAATGAAGTAAAGTCTAGATGAAACATTTAACCAATCTTGATAAACTCTTAACCTCAATAAAAGACTGATAGTAAACAATGTGACCCTGAAGCTAAATTCTGTTGTCCTGTTCTGTTAACCCTTGCCTTGATTCATGGTGATATTTCTTAAGCAAGGTCAAAATTTAATCCTTAAACAAGAAGGCTATTGTTATGAACCCTAAGCGGTACTTTCCACTCAATCGGAGCTTATGCCTTCACCTGTGCAATAGAGGTGTGGAACATGTGTTAGTGGCTTGAATAAGATTAATTAACCTTGTAAGAAATGGAAAATGTTCTAAAATCAAATGAATAAGAAATATTTGGACATAAAATTGATGATCCTAGTTTAGAAAGCTTGGCCTTAAGCTATTTAGTCAATAGTTGAAAAGAAAGAAGTTCTCCCTTGTGAAAAGAATTGTGTGAATCATTACATGAAATTTTATAAGAACGTAAGTTAAGATTAAGAGACACTTTAGTAAACAAGAAAATTTAACAAGAAATTCCTCATGGGATGCCCTAACTGTAAGTGTGTTTTGTGGTTGGACTTCAATGTTGTTCTGTCAAAAAGAGAAAAGTAGATTGTCCTTGATAGGTGTGAACGTTTCCGTGCTGCCTTTATGGTCATCCTTGTATCAGGTTGTTCACAGTGTTAGTTGTATCCTTGGTGACGACTTGTTGCGTCATGTTATGTGTCAGGCAAGTTCAGTCAAAAAAAAATTATCCTGTATTTCACTGTGTTGTTCGTGTGTCATGCTTTTTGGGTCGTTACACATGCAATTGTTATTTTCATAAATGTCTATGAATTATAATTTTTTTTTTTATTTATAAACATTCATTTGCAACTGCATTTTTGCTGGACAGAAGATATTCTTCAATCTTTCTTCCAGGTAAAATATAACATTCGATTTCTTCTAATTCCTTTATTGATAAGTTTTTTTTTAAGTTTCAACATACTAAATATTATAATATATATTTGTTAATACATCTACAATTTTACATTCATTTATAGGACACAGGAATGTAAATTCAAACATGTTGTATATTTAACTAGCATACCTATATTTATATAAATATATGTAATATAATGCATATATTTATATATAAATATATAGGTGCCTTTTGAACTTATAAATATAGGTATGCTAGTAGCAACCACTAGAATTGCATAAAATAATACCTAAAATAAAGTATGGAAAATAAGGGAGAATTTTGTTCGTGCACGAATAAAATCAAATATCTTACAAGGAACATCATAAATGCATTTAAAGGAGGAACCATATCTCTTAAGAGAATGAGTATGAGCAAAAAAAGGAAGGTCTATAATACACAAAGTTCTTATGGATTTTATTAGTAACCATATTATCAAGTTAAAAAAATACAATATTTTTTCATATGAATTGAAATGTGTAATGTACATCACATGTAATGAAAAATTCGTAGAATGAAATGTGTGTTACACATAGTACATTATTTACATTCCAAGGACATAAGTCTTTTTTCTCAACCTTCCATTTCAAAAGTAGTTTTCCATTCTTCATCTTTATATAGCGCTCATATGAAAATGGCAAAGATATTTTTAGACTCTGTAATGACTTCACTCAAGAGATAGCCACAAATGTTAACCCCATTATTTCTCTTTCTTTAATATCAACTGTAGCCTTGGAAAGAGTCAAACCTTGCGATTTATGTATCGTCAATGCCCATGCCAACCGTAAGGGTAATTAGTGTGTTCGTCCCCTCTGTATTTGTGTAACTGGGATGGTACACAGAGTTCTATCTTCGAATGGTATTCCAAAGTAACTGTCCAATTCAACCATTACATACATTGGCAGGTTCGGTGGACCACTAGCTACCAGGTGCATATACTATGCTTCGACTATATCCCAGAGCTCCATTTACAAGACCTATTTCTATCCAAAGATTGGATGTTATCATAACCCTTGCATCATTAGAAATTAATAATTCTAAATCAAGTTCATCATTTAAACCTGCTGCCAGTGTGTTGGCGGTACTTGTTCTAGTTGCAATGCTACGTGCGACAGGTATTTTCAATGAATGCAATTTTTGTTGTTGTGGTTATTCACGTTAATCTTTGTCATCATCAAGTGAATATTATTATACAATTATTCATTTTTATTTTTGTATAATGCAAAACTTGTTCTACTCATTAACAACATTCAATCATCTAATGTCAGATTTGCATCTCTGATATTTTCTAGAAGTTGTCGAAAACATTTTTGGTCTTCATCTTCTCCTCCTTGCCTGAATACCTTATCCAATGTAGAAATTGTTCTGAATGCTTCCCATAACAACTTTGCACGTCTATTACTATCATATGGAGGTTTATCGATAACAGGAGGAAGTTGCCCCAAATCTCCTACCAAAACCATAGAAACACCACCAAAACTCATGTCTTCTCTTTCAGGGAATGTTTGAAAAAGTCGAGAGTCCATGTTTTCTAGCAAACTTTGTCCAATGAAGCTCATTTCATCAATCAATACATATTTTATGTGGAAGATATCTTGTTGGAATGTTGCAAGTCTCGATCCTTCCAATTCTGTAAAATTTGTAATAGGGATTTGAAGTTGTGAATGGATCATCGAAGCACCAATATTAAAATTTGTAACTCCTGTTGGTGCAAGCAATAGAAGAGGAGAACATTCTGGGAATGATGCATCAAAAAGTTCCTAACGAATTGCACCAATCAAATAGGATTTTCATGTTCCTATTGTTCCTTGAACTATCATGAGCAATGGAATGTTATTTCGACGTTGATTATAATGTGTCACTATTATATCAAGTTCTTGTTTTTTTTTAGCACCCAAGGTGTCATAATTAAAATTTGGGGCTAATTCATCGTCTATAACTAACCCATTTTCTTTCATGTTGCTTATGAATTTTATCGCTTTACTTGTGTATTATTCACCTCGATATTCATCATTCCACGATGCTTTTTTGTCAATATCTCTCCTTCCCAACATATCTATTTCCGTCACTTGCAAATTTTGACCACAATGAAGCCTACACATGATTTCCCAATAATGTTCTATTGTATTCTATTGAACATGTTGATTAATTTCCTCTTCAGAATTGCTATTATTTTTAACGTCTTCTACTGCAATTCTCCTTTAGACATGCCATGGATTATAATGAAACGATTCCCAATTTGAACTTATTGAATCAGAATCAAGTCTGATATCTCTCTATATATCCTAAAATAGCTTGTAAAGCAACAACTCTGACCAACAAAAATCAACCCATTTATGAGATTCCCACAAAAGGACATAGGAAAACCTAGGGAACACTCTCACAATAGCTTCCAAACTCCTAACCTCCCACTTGTTATCCCATTTTCTCCTTGGATTATATGTCCAAGATCTAGCGGCATTAATAAGAGACACACTTTCCATGGAAAAGGCCTATTCTTGTACCCGTCAATGAAACTTATTGCATGTTCTTCATGGTCATCTCCATCAGTTGTTACTTTGTTTAACACCTCACGGGAAACATTCAAATTGATAAATACTCTACTGCTCTCTACCAAAGGGATCTCCAACAACACGTGACATGTTTCTTATGCACCAATGTCTCTTTTAACAATTGTTTCGGTTAGAAGTCTCCTATATGTTATTGCTGTTGTTTCATCCAAGTTTTCTATGTTTGCAATCTACATCAACATTTGTTGATAAGTTTTAGAGCTTTTCTCCACTTTCGCTACATACTTTGTAATGTACTTGACTACGGCATGCTTGGAAAGAACAGGTTGCCAATCTACATTTTCTCTCCACAATTGTAGTATGTATCGATTATGTGTATTTACCCTATCATCATTTCTCACAGGTTCAAACTTTTTATCTCCCATATATAAGTCTTGATATAACATTGATCCATTGATATTCAATGGCCATGGTGCATTATACCTGCAAAATGTAATAATCAATTATTAGTTCTTCCACATATGTGTTTTTTGTTTCAATTTAATTATTCAAAATTTTGAACATTACCTAAAAACCATTTTCCCCCTTTTCTTACATAGGTAGGCACAATCTCTACACATTGTATGTCATTTTACACTGTTGAGAATCTCTTCGTAGTCACGTTCCATATCGAATTGTGTCAGTTGTCTTGTATTTCGAAGACATGGATGATGCATAAAATTTTGGTAGACCTGTAACATAGAACATAAAAATACACAATATATTTTGAGAATGTAAAAATTCTATATAAATCACAAACTTGATGAGAATTGATAAATTACCTATATGTTTCGTTGGTGCGGGTCCTCCCGAGGATTCCATTCATGGACAATAGAATGGAAGTATTTTTCAGAATTTCCACATTGAAAATCATCATTCCAATCAAGGTTGTCCACATTTGGTGCACCTTCTAACCATATGAATCCATGCACATGCAAAGAACCTCTATGTTGCCATTCATATCTAGACCAATAATCTTTAAATTTCATTCCTTTTTGTAATATCTCCTTTTGGAAAAGTGTATGTCGTAGGTGCATATAATGTGCTACTATATGTGGATATTCGATGAAATTTTTCCTTCACCAATTTTGTGCTTCCCATGGATTATCCGGTGGCATTCCAGGCATGAATGCATGTAGATTGGGCCAATACATATCAGCTACGCTTAATGTGAAAAAAATGGTAGGTGATCTGATTTGATGCAACATGTCCGTTAATTCACAATGACATTTTTCCCAATAAGAACTCGTACTCCTTAAAGATGTTCCGAACCACATCAAATGATAGGCCAGATTGGAATGGGAAACATTTTGCATATGCTCACATAACTCATTAATGGTGATTGTCATATCTTGGAGGTTTTTCTTAACAAACACTGTAGATGAGTTTTGTGCACGATGTCTCATGATCATGTTCATCATGTAATACCTGAATTGGGGATGTCATCCGAATTGGTGATCCTTATATCAAATTAAGTGTTTTACAAATTCATGGAGACATACTTGTCTTAACCGCGATTCTAGCCAGTTACATTTTCCATTGGGAAACAAAGTAGGGAATGCCATATCAAGTAATCCTACTGTCACATACTCATTGTTAGGAGATGATCCTATCCCTAGCCAATCAATTAGCACTCCAGGGTCCACATGAGGGTTGTTCACCCATGCATGGATTAATTCCATCTCCCTTGGGGCATTAGGTGGTTTATAAGCCATTGATGTTGTATGAGTAATTATGTTTCCTTCATCTATCTCCATGGTCGGACCTATAAATACAACTTCATTTGCATCAGAATCAAACTCCATATGCACTGAGTTCAACTCCTCAAATACATTTTCATTAGAATGAGGTGGAAGTTCATTCAGAGAATTTTCATCGATCTGAACATCTGAATAGAACTTATCATGCTCTATTTTATATTTCAGTGCATTGTAAACTCGCTCTCTATTGACTGTAAAGTTGTAATTTTTCCACGCTGATCTCTCCTCTGAACAATAATCATCGGCAAATCTTTCAATCTATGCAGCAAAAGATTAGCGGTTTCTTTTACTTCTTGAGGAAAACTTATCGTGTGACCTTTATATTTATATTGACCTCTTGTCACATGTGTCACTTGCAGGATTGGGTTGACATGGGCTATCAACATTTCCTCAACTTGTGTTAAGTTTACAAGTTCTAGTGGTTATGCCCTAGGATCCATATTGTTTGATGCTGAAAATCGATGAGGACCTTTCTCTTGTCGGCATGTAATACACATGGGTCCTTCAAGTGTTCGAGAAACTTTTATTCCAAGGTATCATTCTTGACAAATATAACACATGATTGATGAAGCAAGGTTATCAAGACCATGTCGAAAAATCATTTGGATGGTATTCAAATATCTCCCAACCATTCCATTGGGATCAATTTTTTTTTTTCTATCTCAATATATGATTTTTGCATTATTCTTATTCTTCTTCTAGGTTCATTTTTTTATGCCTCCTATAAATGATTATTCTACATTCTTCTTCTTCTTATTTCTCATGTTTGTTGTAATGTTGTCTCCTCCTGCACACCATTATTATCTACACTATCTATAACATCGACATCCATTGTATCTTGGCCCAATTTTTCAAGTGTTTGGAGCACGCGATCACCGATGTTGAATTTCCTCCCCCAAAATTGAATTCATCATTACCAACCAATCTATGATAGTTCCTTTGAGATGCTTTGCGGTGAAGTTCTTGTCTTCGAATTCTTTCTTCTTCTGGCAACTGATCTGAATGAATATGTCTTTGTATATTTGTTCTTGATAAATGTGAGTCATCTTGAGATGAGCGTGCAGGAATTATTATCATCTTATCTGAATGTTGTTGTCCTTCTACATCTAATGCATCATTTCTCAATTCATTCCTCCGTTGTGCAAATCTTTGTCTATCGTCATCATTTCGATGTTTCCTTTGTTCCTCTCGTTGTGCATTTGTAATTTCTTGTTGTCTTCTTCTGTGATATTGTCTTTGATATTCTCTTCGATGTGATCTTGTCTCTTCTTCATTTGTTAATTCATTCCTCTATTCTAAAAATGTTTGTCCATCATTATCATTTTGATTTTTTCTTTGTTCCTCTCGTTGTACCTCTATCATTTCTTGTTGTCTTCTTATGCGATATTGTCTTTGATATTCTCTTTGATATCCTCTTCTTTCTTCTTCATTTTCAAAATTTACTCTTCCTAATTATTCATTTGTTAATTCATTTCTCTTTGTTGCAAGTCTTTGTCTATCATTATCATTTTGATGTTTCCTTTGTTCCTCTTGTTGTGCATCTATCAGTTCTTGTTGTCTTCTTATGCGATATTGTCTTTGATATTCTCTTTGATAAGATCTTCTTTTCTTCTTCATTTTCAAAAATTTAATCTTGGTCGAGCCATACCTATAATGTATTTTCAAGAAATTTTTTAATTATTTATATAACTAAAAATTTCACATACATGTAATAGACAACAATCATATAATATTAATTTTTTAAATATTAGGAGTTAACATACAAACCAATTCTACACAAATTGGACATGATTTTGTTGCAAAAATATCAAACAATTAATTTCAAGACTTCTAAAATAATTACATCATCCCAAAATGGACAAGTTTAACATACATTAGGGGCACCCTCGTTATGTTGCTTTGAAATCCTTTTCAAAAACACAGGCTCATGTCCAAATTTGAACGTGCTAGGATAGTTTCAAAGGGAAATATCCCATTAAAAAATCCTAGCTCCTGGTATCGAAAAAGGCGTATGCAACACTGGATTCCAAGTTGGGAAAATGTACATAGCTTCTTGTGTAAATGGTCTAGCAATTTTAGAGAATTATTTACAAAATGTAATAAATACAAATCATGAATGAACTGCATATATATCTATCTAATATTCAATGGCACCATGATATTCCGATTCATCTAATATTCAATGGCACCATGATATTCCGATTCATCTAATATTTAAAAGCACAATGACAATCAAAATTTCATATTACACTAAAAAAGACATTACTTGTAAAATTCACACAAAAGTCTAAAATTGAATTCTTCTGATATTTATATCGGCATTAGCTATAAAGTACCCTATCATTAATTAATAAAATGCCATACCCTTTACTGTGTAAAAAGAGATCAATTAATAAAATAAATAAAAGATATTAATTAATATAGTTTTTGGTTTGTTGTAATGTTTGTGAGCAAGTTCATGTTTATTTTTTTACATAAATTGACATTTCTATTTTGAATGTACTATATTATGCATATGTATATTATTTTCTTATTGTTGTCTAATGTGTATAAGTGAATGTAGTGTAATATGTTTTATGTGTAATATATATTAATAAAAGTGATCAAATTTACAGTGTAATACCCTTTACTATGTAATACCCATTTCACTTTATCATTGATTTACTATGTAATACCCTTTACTTTGAAATACCCATTTCACCATATCATTAATTAATAAAATACCGTACCCTTCACTGTGATCATTGATTTATTGTGTATACCCTTTACTTTGAAATACTCATTTCACCGTATCATTAATTAATAAAATACCATACCCTTTACTATGTAAAAATAGGTTAATTAATAAAATAAATAAAAGAAATTAAATTTACGGAAGAAAAAATCAATAAACCATTTACTGTGTCCAAAAATTTATACCTCACAATTCTTGAATAGAAACCAAATAAGTCCGTTCCACAACCCTTTAATGTGTAAAAAGATATTAATTAATAAAATAAATAAAAGAAATTAAATTTACGGAAGAAAAAATCAATAAACCATTTACTGTGTCCAAAAATTTATACCTCACAATTCTTGAATAGAAACCAAATAAGTCTGTTCCACATTTCCTTGTGATTTGAAAAGTGCACAATGTTATCCTTGAACAATCCATATAAATATAAGAATAAAATAATCAATGTGGAAACATCATTTTAAGAAATCAATTAATAAAGGAAATAAAGTAAATTAAAATTTACCAAAGCAATCAATAAACCCTTTACTATGTCCAAAAATTTATACCTCACAATTTTCGAATGGAAAGCAAATAAGTCTATTCCAACAATTCCTTATGGTTTCAAAAGTGCACAATGTTATCTCTGAATATCAGACTCCTCAACTCTATATATATATATATATATATATATATATATATATATATATATATATATATATATATATATATATATATATATATATATGAAGATGTCTCTCGGCATAAAAATACATACTACAAACTAGGAAAATATTTTCTGAAATTTCTCTAGATCTTGATGTCTCCATGCTTTTGACATAGCTGTAATATCTTTTGGGAAAGATAGAATAATGACTCTAATACATATTATCAGTCATTTGTTTTTGTAGCAAAAATCAGTCAATATTTTCTTGTAGAAAAAGTGTGAGATCTCTGATATCCTACAAAAAATATAGTGTAGTTTTATTGAAATTGTATTTTCTCCAATGGGTATGATCCTTTTTTGAGAAGATAGAATACAATTATTTTTTTTGAAAATTGAAGAGCACACTAAGGAACTCTACATAAATTTCTAGCATGCAAAGGGACTCATAAAATATAATATTTTTTCTTAGTCGATAACCCATTAAAGAAGATGAAAATTTCTACTTCCTTTTGTATATTCGATCTAAATAAGTTGGATTAATTTCCTAGATCAACCATGATGTCTGCTATGAGATTACTTCGATCATATGGTCCCAGATTTGACCTGAAATAAAGCTAAAACATGTTATAAGGATTTTAGTGAATATTCCATTTGTGGGACTAAATTGTGAAACATAATTAAATTATCATGGTAAATAGTTTCTTTAATAAAAACAAAAAGGCCTGTAAATTCTCACGCTGCTGCACACATGCATTTTCAAGAAATTTTGTTATTTAAAAAATTGCTGAAAATTAAAATTAAAAAAATTATAGTTGAATGTCATTCTAACCTATGATCAATAAATTTATTTTGCAAAAAATGTAGTTATACAACAACCTCTTCAACTATGACGAAATGAGGGCTTTGGAATAGGGTATTGACAGCCATGAATGTACTATAGAGATTTAATGGATTAAGATTTTTGAAGCATTCAAAAGATCATCTTGGAACAATGATCCCTGAAAGCCACTTTCTTTTCCTTATAGGTTAAATGCCACAGACATTGGTATCCATGGGAAAGAAAAATCCTCAAGCCTTCTTTCCATCTATATGTTTCTGATAATAAACATCAGATTTGATTTCATCCATCTGCATTCATCTACTCAAAAAAAAATAGATGAATTAAACTCTTAAAATCCTATCCATGCCTCTAAAAAGACTCTTCAGAAAACTTGATACCATTTTTACACAGCCACATCTAAACAATTAGTTTGGGAGGGAAGAATAATTTTAGGTTTTCTTATCAAGGAGGAGGAAATGTATCCCTGCCCTTAGATCATTTTCTTTTATCAACGGCATACACATATCCTTTCTCTATCCTAGTGAGGAATGAATTTTTTTAATTTTAATAGCCGGTTATAGTTGTATGAAAAGTAATTAAATTGTATCACCGCTAACCATACTTTAGTTTTTCAATGCTCTAGTAAAAACACGAGAATGATTCATAAATAACTAGTAAAGGAAATATATGTTTTTATGAATGGTCTACAGAATTTATTTTTATTTATTTAATTAGTAATCTAAAGTAAAGTGTTGGAAACACTGAAGGGGATAGAGAAAACAATTAAAATTTGAGAAAACAATTAAAATTTGAAGAAACAAGAAAAATGGAGAGGAAGGGGGGAAATTCAGAAGGGGTTTGAGGGAGGGGAAAGGATATATGATGAAGGGTAGTGAAGAAGGAATTTGAGGGAGGGGAAAGGATATATGTTCCACTATATTGTCTCTATCTTGCTTAGATTATTCATGTAAGTGAAATTTGTGTTTAAAGGGGATAAGTTACAAAATGGAGAAAATCCAAACAGTTCCATGTTTGAGACACGATTGAAACACTTTCTTTTTGGAGCACATTGTATCCCCCCTTTTATTTAAAGATGTGGTATTTGTAAGAAAAGAGGAGATGCATGATTAATAATTAATAATTCATTCCCTCCAACAGTTGGCCAAACAAGTATGGTGAGAAAATGTTTCAGACTAAGACTCCACTATTCACATGAGTTTATTTTGAGATTAAAGTGGCCAAAATAAATAATAAATGAGGAAAAATACATAGGATCTAAGGTCAAAACCCAACCACCTTGATTTCTTCATTAGCATTTTGTAGCCACACATTTTAGTTTTAAGCTTGTGTAAATGTAGCTGTAATTACAGAAAAAAGGTGATGCATAAACAATCATTAATAATTGTGCCTCTCTAGTGAAGTTAGTCATATGAGTGACAAACAGATTTTATCTAATAGTCGAGTTTTGATATTTTGTAAATTTGATTTTTTTACTCCATAAATGTTTTCAAATAGATTTTTTTGAATTGTTAGAAATGACAAATACATCAATGGAGATATGGAAATGAAATAGTGAAAATTACACTTTAAGGGGTCAAAACCCAACTACAAATGATGTCAAGGTTTTTTATTCTATAATATTTGATCTAATAGATAAGGCAATGTTATCTATGGGAAATCAGAAATAAAAAGTGAAAATTAAATACTCTCATGCACTGCACATAAATTAAAAGTAAATTTAACTTATCTTTTCTATAATAAGTACATAATTTTTCATTTAATATTTTTTATTATATCACTAGTATACTCATTTCTATAATTGTTTTTAAATTTTGTGATTTTCTCAAAGTTACATAGCGATATGAATGGGAGAAAATGCATGTTTTTGTTTCACATCATGAAAAATGCATGGAAAATGGATTAATATTTATAATACAGAGAAGGAAGATGATGATATAAATGCTTATTTCAATCTATCTAGGTGGTTGGGCTCTGTGAATACAACTCACAAAAGGAAGTTACAACTTGAACATAGAAATAAATGGGAAGATAACTGTAATTAGAGTTGGTTGAGAGAAAATATTATTTTTCAAAATAATAAAGATCCTACATTTTTGTAGGGAAGAATAAGAAATTTCCACTAGGACACATATGAGAAAGGTATATGTTTGTTATTTATGTTAAAAACATAGGTAGGTTCCTACATATTGTAATAACATATTTTTCACTTTTTTAAAAAATTAAAATCTAGATGACATTACAAAAATAATTTTCTATTTTGTAGGTGAGACATTACAAACCAATTTGGGCATATGGTAAACATTTACATAATGAGAACACTGATGAACCAAGGCATAGTCTGCATTGATGTGTATCATCGTACTTTTAAATGTATGTTCCAATGTGTGTATGGCCATAAATAGTGTATATTGCAAGACATTATTGAATTTGATTTCAGGGCCTTCAACAAGGTTGACTTTAAAGTCAAGTGGTATCTAATGATTGAGGATGGGATTTATAGAACATTTAAAATGCATCGAAATGGTTTTCCTCTTATCAAAGCATCAATATTTATACATACAAATAATCCTTATGTGTTCCCTAGTCAATGTGAGAAAATTTATCTTACCAAATATACGAATAATATAAATTAGTCAATCATCATCAAACTGCACAATCCAATAAGTCAATGAAATCCATTATTTTCAAATGTAGACCCTGATTCCTTCGATGGTACTAATGGTGATGAAGATGAAACAAAAAATTAAAATGAAGTTGAACCCCTAGAATAAATTGAGGACCATGTTTAGTCACAAGAGTCTTAAAAGGGATATCGTGAATTCAGATAATCAGATGAAGGTATACCACCAGGAGGAGTATAAAAAGATGATATTGTAGATTACATAAGTAGACAATATTCAACAATGATATTTAATAATCTTGTTGGTGATTAAACTAGACACGAGGGATAAGATGTCATGATGATAAGATGTCATGATTAATTTAGTTGTGGACTTTGGGGAATTGGAAATCAATTTAGAAAAAATTCAAGAGTTGCCTCAAGATTATGAGAAATTCGATCAAGATGAGATGGAATATGTGTTATAAAGGAGTAAATATTTAATAAATTTGTATTTTTCTTGTAAAAAACTTTTTAAATTTTACGGCAATATGTACTTATTATAGAAATTGACCCATCTTACAAAATATGTAGTAAAACATTTATTCTCTTTTATGATATAATTCTTACTAGTTAATTTTTCATAATTTTTAATT
This sequence comes from Taxus chinensis, assembly GCA_019776745.2. Classification (NCBI taxonomy): domain Eukaryota; kingdom Viridiplantae; phylum Streptophyta; class Pinopsida; order Cupressales; family Taxaceae; genus Taxus; species Taxus chinensis. Next base: position 874,633,138 of record CM034151.1, on the reverse strand, counting down.
TAATATGATTTTAAGTGTACTCAAATATATTATGTGTTTTAAATGTAATTATAAAATGTAATGTTTCATTGAGAATAATGGAACAACAGAGAGGATAGTTTACATTTCAATGATTCTACAAGGTTAAACCTTGTATAAACTAAATAAATATAGACATATTATAACAAAATATATTAAAGTATAGTATCGTTACTTTCATGATCGTATAGATATAACATTCCGCCATAGTTAGATGATTTATTTCATTTACAAATTGCAATATCAGTGTCACAAAATAATAGGAAAATGAAATTCTACGCCATTATTATTTTAATGAATTTTATAATTTAATTCGAGATTCTTAATTTAATTGCGTATAATTTGTTTATTTATATGAGATATTGTTAATTATTTATAATTTATTTATTTTTACTTATATACGTGTTATAAATAAAAATTAATAAATGGTGCTAATTTTTATTTTGTATTATAATTAATTGTTTCTATAATATAATCCTTTATTTATATATTTTAGGTTTAATTAACATTGATAAAAAAAATTAGACATATTTTTTATTATTCATAATTATAATTGTAATCTATGAGTTGTGTTTCAATGATTTTTATGATCCAAAATTGTGTTACGAGATAATGTCTAATTAAGATATAAGAATTTTAATATGAACATTGATAGTGGTTTCACATTATAAATGTTATTACTTATGTTCAACATTTATTTCAAAATATTGTGGATTATGCATAAACGTTATTAAGGCAATGTAGTTTTCCAACAATAAATAGTATAGAATTACAATGAAATTATATTGATCTAACTATTATTTTTTAATCATTATATTACTAACAATTATGTAAGTGAGTTATACCATTAATGTTAATTTTCCACAATTAAGTGCTAAATTATTCGCAAATAATATTTGTAATATTATGTAGATTATCCACAATAAGAGTTTAATTAATTTTTTAATTGTATATTGTCAATAATTAGAGTGAGTTGGGGATAATATAAAACTTAAGTTTCAGTGGTTTAATATGTTTTATTAATAATATAAAATCTTTAAAACATGCGATGGTTAAAAATATTATAATATTGATCCATTAATATATAGTGTAGATTATGAAAAATTAGAATTAATTTGTGTCCCTAATTTTCTGCATTGCATCTATTTTATAGTTTTTAGATAATAAATAATCATAGTTTTAGTGGTAGATTGAAGTTTAGAATGATTTGGAAACTAGGAATTGTGATCTACATTTTATTTAGACTATCCTTAATTATAGTTTTAGAAAAAAAAATTCAAAACATATAGAGAAATTGTGATTTTTCCACAATAAATTATAGGATTATGAATATTCCACAAATTATATTTGACTTTTATGAAATTGTCAATAATCTACTTTGTATATTATAGAAGCCATCCATTTGATGTTGTTAATCCACATTTTTCCCACAAAAAAAATATTTTGTGAATAATATTGTGGAAAATTATCCCTCTTTCTAGTAGTGAAATTGCTCGTACCCAATAATCTAGTGGTATAATTTTAATCTTATTTTCTTTATTGGATGATATCATACGGAATTGTAAATGTTCTTTTTTTTGGGGGGGTTTGGAGGGGGAGGGCAAATTAATGATATTATTTATAGTGAGGGTGACGACTATAATGATAACTATGCATTGATTATTTTGGTCAATATAATTTATGAATACACATTACTGTAAACACAGTAATACCAGCATTTACGATTACATAAACATACTATCCTATTCATGTTATTATAGCAATATAAACATCATACCTATTCACAACAACATATAACATCGTCTACCTTTCTCAGTATAAAACAAACAGAGCGCCTTTCTCAGTATTGGGATTTCTCTTCCTTGTTGTGTTGACCAGGGATCTTCTCTTTGATCTTATCCACTAAACCCCTCTTCTCATCACCTTCCCCTCCAGTAGGATGCCTTTCAAGGCCAACATTTTGTTGAGTTCCACCATAATATTCCTGTTCCCCCTCTTTCTTTTCACGATTTACAGGAAGCTTTTCTTTTATCTTTCCAATTAATCCTTCCTTCTTTTCGCCTTCTTCCTCATGTCCTCCCGGAAGCTTTTCCTTAAACCCTCACTTCTTTATGCTCTTTTTCACCCCCTTTTCTCCTCCCTCCTCATCGCTAGACTGTAAACAATTTCACCCAGAAGTACCAGTCAAGATATGAGATTTTATGTTTTCACACTCTAGATAATATTTCGAAGAAACTGACAAACATTTTAGGCACTATATTTGAGATTACTTCCTGAACTATTATTAAAGAAACTCTCAATAACGGTTCCCAGAAAGTGATCCGACAATTTTTACCCAACAATTCTCCTTTACAGAGGAAATTAACGTAAGTTAAGAAGACAGACATTGAGAGGCATAAGAACTTATAGAGCTGGAAGAAGAGCTGTTGCAATTGAGTTGTGAATTATTTTTGCCTTTCTTGCGGTATTTGGGTTCCTCATGGAACCGTGTTGGAGGAACAGGGTGCACATCACCCACGTGGACTTGTGAAACAGGTTCTCCTACGTGTCCTTAGCCCTGTGGATCTTCGCCAGTGTAATGTTGTTGTTGTTGCTGCTGAGGGAGGAACAGGGTGCACATTGCCCACGTGGACTTGCGAAACGGGTTCGTCTACGTGGCCATAGCCCTGCGTATCTCCACCAGTATAATGTTGTTGCTGCTGCTGATGTGGAGGACCACCTCCTCCATGGCCATAGGCTTGTTGATTCTGCTGATGTGTCTCTTCGTCTTTCTTCTTTCCCAACAGACCGAACAGGCCACGATCCTGGTGTTCTGGTGCATTTGAATCCGCCATTAATGGAGCTACGCAAATTCAAGAATATACTAGTGAGAACTGACAATATTCATAATGCTTCAAGCGAATGACTTGTGAAAATTGTGTATACGTGAGTGTGAATTTTATAGGGGTTTAAAGGAAAACAATTTGCATACGCGGCTTACTGTCGCCCTTGGGATTCAATTTGTGAGCCAAGTACGCGTGGATTTCATTAGTCGGTAAAACATATATGAAAATGACGGGATAAAGTTTGGGCATTGACGTGGGCAATGGCATATAAAAGAGGCAACTACCTAAAACAAAGGTAGTTGAAAATCGGTGAGGAATGTCGGAAGCAGAGGGTCATGGGCGGCAAAATATGAAAAAGTTACAAGTAGATAGATATTGTGTAGATATCTTCGTGCAACTTTGTGAGCGGCTATATTTATTAGCGAGAAAGTAAAAAATAAAGGAACATAGATATTTTGTAGAACACGAATGCTCATGACTCATGAGTGTGTTTTTGCACATGACTCATATGAGTGTGTTTTTTTAACGTAGCAGACAATTTTTACTGTAAGGGCGAGAGTGAGACGTCGATTAAGTAAACATATTTATTTTGCAATTAATTAATGATTAGGTTAGTAACAAGATTATTTGTGGCGTCATCTCTACTGATATAAGGATCATAATATATTAGGGTTTATATGTTATCACGGACCAAGTCAATAGTCGTAGAAGCAATTCCAATATGCATTGAAGAGGTATATTGACTTAGGGTAGTAATGCATGTATTTAAAAGCAATCTTACAGAAAGAGGGAAAGTTCTAGCAAGTAAGCATATTGATCCCACAAACAATCAACCATTATGTTAGTGAGAAATCTTTTTATCAATTAAGAATAATATTTTGAAGAAATATAACAAACATACGCACCATCCCTGAATGTCTGCTCAAAATCAAAATCCTATAAGAAATCACCAAAGCCTTGGAAATTGATTATATGTCCCCTATTTTATTTTGATTTAGACTATCTATCATAGGTAAAAATTCTATTTTTGTGTGTGTGTGCGCGCGAACGCGCGTGCGTGTGCGTGTGTGCGTGCGTGCGTGCATGCACGCACGTGCGTTCGTGTGTGTACGTGTGCATGCGTTCGTGTGCGTATGCATGCGTACATTCATGTGCGTGTGTGTTCGTGCATGTGCGTGCGTGTGTGCGTGCGTGCGTGTGCGTGTGTGCATGCGTGTGCGTGTCTGTGCGCACGCGCGCGTGTGTGTGTGCGCGTGTGCATGTGCGTGTGCGTGGGTGTGCGTGTGCATGCATGCGTGTGTGTGTGTGCGCGTGCGTGTGTGTGTGTGTGTATGCATGCGTGTGTGCGTGCATGCGTGTGTGTGCGTGCGTGTGTGTGCGTGTGTGCGTGTACGTGTGCGTGCGTGTGTGTGCGTGTGTGTGTGCGCGCGTGTGTGCGTGCGTGTGCATGCGTGCGTGCGTGCGTGTGTGTGTGTGCACGCGCACGTACGTGTGTGCATGTGCGTGTGTGCGTGTGCATGTGTGTGTGTGTGTGTGTGTGTGTGTGTGTGTGTGTGTGTGTGTGTGTGTGTGTGTGTGTGTGTGTGTGTGTGTGTGTGTGTGTGTGTGTGAGAGAGAGAGAGAGAGACTCAAACATTGAATATTTTTCTTAAACATTATCATTGAAAAAATTGAACCGAATGTTAATTGCAGCCTTAGTATTCCTTAGTTTTTTATACTCCCCTACAAGACAACCTATATAAGATCATAGTTGTTATAAAAAGTGATCTCTTGTTTTGTTTAAGAATGGGATTTTGATTTGATTATCTAAAAATAAATAGTAAAATAAAATAAAGTAAAAAATATGATAAAACAAACAAGTGCAGAATAAATAAAATTGGAGAGAGGTGTTTGGAAACATAGTGATTGTTTCTCTTATTTGTAAGAGGATGACATGGTAGCATATATATCAGGAGGAGATGTGGAAAATCAGTGTAGTGTTAGAGGGAAAAAAATTATGTCATAGGCATGGGAGGCACATGGGTATCTGAAAGAATGAGAGGCACCAATATTCTATACTAAGAAGGCCCATTAAAACATAATAGAAAGTAGTTTTTTTATCAAATATAGTTGCAAACACCCCTAGTAGGCACATATAGAACATGTTAGAATTTCATAATGGCGTGCAACTATTTGAGCGAATATACATGAGAGGCAAATTTGTTTGTAATAGCACACTTATGTATGAGAGCTCATGGACAAGCTAGTGGCACCATGGAGAATATATAACTATGAGGGAATAAGAAAATTTGAGTTGGTTTTATAATATATATTACAATTACATTCGCATATTTGGTTGCAAATGTCAAGGATTGCGTGGGTAGGTCAAAATCCTTTCATCACGATCTTTTTTTATGATGCACAGAAAATAAAATTTCATCATATTTCCCATAAGTTAGGAGGGCTCCACAACAACTCACAACTAAAAGCCCTGCCAAGAGGATCATTAAAGAGGACAAAAAAGGCTAAATCATGTAAAAACTACTCCAATTCGTTATAGCTGACTTGTCAACAACAATACCCTATTTACATAAATCATTGAATGCCCAATTCAACTATAATATGATCACATTTAATTTAAACTTCAAGTTGGTTCTTACCTTTCACCTTCACATCTTGTTTAGCTCTCTTGCAATCTTGCTTCAAAGCAAGCAACTTGGATTTTTAGCCTTCAACAATTTCTTCAATTCCTTATACCCTGTTCCATGTCTCAACCAACATGAAAAGAAATCATCAATAATATTAACAACAACAAATTTATCTCGTTTTTTCATTTCCCCTCAAACTGTCATTCTAACCCCTTAAGACCTTTTCTCTTGCATGCCTCATGGTTAGAACATCCTAGAGCTACCAATAATTTTTTTGTAATTTCTCCAAGACCCCTTAATTACCACAACTATGATGTGATCCAAATCTAGTAGCCTAACTCTCTAACCTCTTCCCTCTATCACAAATTTTCTTTACAAGTTCACAACCTTCCTTTTAGCCCTATCATAAGGAAATTTCAATCATAACTTTCCGTACATGAGGTTTAAAGAAAAAATAGTGGCAATTTAGGACACCCATTTTTTATTTCATCTTGACCCTGAAGTTTCACAATCCATCGCCAACCAAAAGTTAAACTTCCTTTGTAATATGACCTCACCAATTAGGTCTTGCACTGTGTGTTCACTCTTCTAGTGAAGACTGACACAACTCTATCAAAAAATTAACTAATAAAATGTCAAAATTCATTCATAATCCTCTTCAAGAATCTGTTGGCATGATATCTTCCCAAAATTCACCCCCAAGGTAACTTTGATAACATGCAAGCAATTATATTGATTCAGGGTGAAAAGTCATGTTTCTAGGGTCCCCTCATATTTGTCTAACTCCCCTGTCCAAGAGGAAGAGAGTAAGTTCTGAGAAAATGTGAAAAAAGGGTTGCAGAAGGCAAATAGGTTGATCCAGGAAAAATCGTGAAAATTGGCTAAGTCCCGCTCAAGGTCGCCTCTGGGACGTTTGGGACAGAAAAGCGCGAACCGGCCGAACCGGGCGAAATCAGCACAAACAGTCTGAAACGCAGCAGGGACAAATGGGACAAAAGTACGCGGCGGGCGCGAAATTCCGGTTCGACAGAGAAAAAAATCGACTAACTGCTGAGAGGGTCGCCTTTGGGACAAGCGGGACAAAAAGACGCGAACCGGCCGAACCGGGCGAAATGAGTCAAGGCAGTCGAAACAGTCTGGGACGCGCGGGCCAAAAGTACGCGAACCGGCCGAACCGGCCGAAATGGAGAACTTTCGCACCTAATGGGACAAATGGGACAGAAGATGCCCGAACCGGCCGAACCGGCGAATTTGTCAAGACGGTCCGAAAGCAAATGGGACATTTGGGACAAATGGGCGCGAACCGGCCGGTTCGCCCGAAATCAGCACAAAGAGCACTGTGCCAAATGGGACAAAGGGACATCCGGGACGCGAAAAGCCGAAGGAGCCGAGAGCCAATCAAATCATGACACGTGTCAGGGAAGAAAAGTCAACGTTTGGTCCGGAAACTTCAAACGGCCATAACTTTTGACTCCGAGCTCCGATTTTCATAAAATTGGACTTTCTGGAACGAGCACGACGTCCTCTACGCCACAAAAATTGGATTTCTTAATTTTAATGAGGGTAGATATATTTAAATAAAAGAAACATATTCGGCTCCAGTCAGTCAATGCTCATTCCCGTCAAATGACAGAAAACGCCTGCCAGGCCCAAAACAGCTGCCCGCACTCAGAAGGCCATAACTTTTGCATTTCTCAACGAAATCGCACAAAATTGGTACCGTTGGAATCGTGGTTCCGAGCCCGATGCACAGAAATCAAGAAATTCCAGATTTGATCAGAAATTGATTGAGATTTTTAAGAAAACGTGGCCGGGTTCAGAACAGTGTTTTATTTGGTAGCTGGGAGTGCAATTAAGAGGCATGGTCATCATTCATTCTCTGCTGCAGCACATGGGACAGTATGGGGAGCCTTTTCCAAGTAATGTATACCCATTCCACTCAATTTAATGCCTCTTACAGGTGGTTGAAGGACAGATTTCGGGATTTCCATTTTCCCTTCTCTTTTCCTTCTCATTTTTCTATAAATGAAGTGTTGGGCTCATTGTAAGGGGGAGAGTTTTTGGGTAACAAAGCTCTGTCAAAATTGCTTTGTGAAGCCAGTGTGTTGCAGGCCCTTGTAGTGGACTCCTTGCATGGTGATCCAGGCCCTTATCTTGTAATAGATTGAACTGTGCATATCATGAAGCAATAAAATATCAGTTTGTGGATATATCTTCCCCTGCTGTGTTTCCTTGCATTCTTCTTGCCCCTTTAATCTTTCTACAAGTATATTGTGTCTATTTATTATGTTCTTGCAGGAATTCATTATCATTGTGTGTGCTTGGAATATTGCTGTGAATGCATTTTGCTGGATTATGGTGAACTGTCATCACCTCTTCTAGTGTGCACTTTGCCTCTGTATTTCACACATTTGGAGATTACTCTCACACCCTCTTTTTCTGGTGTATCACCGCTTTAGTGTAGGCTTTCATTTTATGCATTCTCTCTCTCTGGTCCCTTGGAATTTTAGATTAGAATAGCTAGTTTCTCCTGCATTAGAGTAGATTGTGGCAGGTAGTTTAGGAGCAAGAACCAGCTTTCTCTGGAGGTCTATCTCAAGTAGCAAGTCCCACAACTTGGAGATAGTACCCATGTTATCCAATCACACTGGATGCTTAGAGTGATCAAACTAGAAATCTGATCAACATCCAGGGGTGCTGTGATTCGGTGATAACAGTTCTGGCACGCCCGGTGGGACCTAGAGGTCTTTAATTTCATTGCAACAAGATTGATGTGCACTTGTTGTAAGTTCCAGCTTTGAAGGAGCTTTAAAATCACACATCTGGCGACTCCAAAAGAGGCATAATCCACTGGTTTCTGCAGTCCAAGCCTGACAAATTTATGAGAAGAATACAGACCAGGTCAAGAACTAGGGAGGAAGGATTGTTTGTTTATCTGCATCTATCTCCAGGCAGAGAAAGAAGGGGAAGAAGAGCTCAAAGATCTGCGTCTCCACCTAATAGAACTTTGTCTACACCTCCACCTGGTAGACCTTTTCTCGCATCAACAAGGGTTCTCAGGCCAATCAGAATGGCGCAACCACTAAATCCCTTTGTCAATTTCACTGGCAGCAGCCCACTTGCCCTCAATGCACAGAATCCAGTTCCAATTGCAGCATTGAAGAACATTCCATTTTTCACTGGAGAAAATCATACCACTCCTGGTGATCATGTCAAAGACATTGCTAACGTCTGTGCAATCCATGAGATAAACGAAATGGATGTGGCTGTCAAACTGCTGGCATCATCATTCAAAGGGAAGGCATTGCAATGGTTCAGAAGCCTTGAAGCTGGTTCTATCACAAATTGGAATCAGTTGTGCATAGTTCTCCATGAGCAGTTTGGAGAGAAGGGAGACAACTTGTCTCTTCTAGAACAATTGACAACTATCAAGAGAGCCCCCAATGAGCAGCTGACTGACTTCAACTTCAGATTTCAAAGGTCTTGGGATAGGATTCCAGTGGCAGTCAGGCCAACAGCAGAAGGTGCTTTTCTATACTATCTTAAAGCTTTGAATTCTGATATTTCTATGTTAATTCAATCTATGGGAGGCACAACCTTACCTGCTTCTTATAGCATTGCCATTAGGGCTGAAAACTGTCTTATTCAAGCTGGTAAGCTAGCTCCCAGGCCCCCAATGCCATTATACCCAAGTTTGGAGAGCCCAAGTACTAGTCAAGCACCTGTCTTAGCTCCTATTCCCACTCCTAGAAATCAAAGTTCAAATGAAGCTTCCACTTCATCTCCAAGTGCCCCAAATGAGCTTCAAGAAGTTATGAAACAATTGCAAAATTTAGGTAATGAGCTGGTCACACTCAAGAGACAGCAAGCTCAAAGTTTTAGACCTTCCTATCAGCCTCAAGCTCAACCAAATAGGCAACCATATCAACCTCAAAGACCACCCAATCCAGCTGCAAATCAGAATCAAGCAAGGCCTCCTGCCAACAGACCATTTCAGCCCTACAACCCCAATGTTGCATCTGCATCCAGAGCTTTGGTGCCAGTCCAAAATAACATGGCCCAAGAGTATGATTGGTGTTTCCCGTGCAGTCAGCCACATAACCAATCAATGTGCTTTAACGGTGCATTAAATCAGGCTCTAATGGTGCAAACCATTGGTGGGTCGCAAGAGTCCAGCCACGAAGGAGATCAGCAGCAGGAAGCACCTCAGCAAGGAACATCTCCGAACGAAACTACTCTTGTCAATTGGCAGGCTGAAGATTTCTGTGGTATGAATCAAATACCCTCTCAAAGTGTTGCAGCCAACACAAGGTCAAAGAGGAGAAATTTGGGTGAAGAACAGCCATTGGCTTCGAGTAATCCACAACCTTCTACCACTCCACAAGCCGCTGGCAAACAAACTATAGTCCCAAACATACAAGGAGCACCTAAAACGGCCCCTAGGCCAACTCAAATGCCAGCTACTGCTGCCCATATGCAAGGAATGAATGCGCAGGCCAAGGGACAGCAGAGGGATACTTCATCTCCATTCAACATCATTGATCAGATGAAGAAGACAAATGTCAACATATCAATGTGGCAATCACTATCCATCCCAGGCCAAAGAGATTTGCTACAAGCTGCCATGAAGGACTGGTCAACTTCAAATCAACAGGTCCAAATGCAAGAGGAGGTACTCACAAATGCTGCCCAGCCTGAAGGAAATCATGGAGGACAGCAAGGTAAAATGTTGAAGCCCCCTCCATTTTATGTTTCATTGATCATAGGAGATAAGCTGGTGCATAATTGCATGATTGACTCTGGGGCAAGTAGTTCAGTAATGCCAAAACAGATAGCTGACCAGTTAGGGCTTCAATATGAAGTCGTCTCCAAGGGTGTAGTCCAATTAGACGGGACAGCAGTGACAACGGTTGGAGTAATCAAAGGTTTGAGCCTCACACTGCACGCATGTCCCAATGTAGTAGTGTTGCAAGATGTGTCGGTCATAGACCTACCACCACTCTTTGCATTATGCTTATCAAGAGACTTCACTGCTAAAATTGGAGGCTATCTTTCGGCGGATTGGTCACACATGCTGTTCAGAACAAGGTATGGAACTAAGGCTACAATCAGGTCTGAACCTATTGCAAACTTCCACATTGAGCCTTACACTCCAAGCCAAATCAATGCCAACTGCTCAGCGTTTGATCAAGAAGACTATCCAAGCACTGATGAAGCTGACACCAAGGTTGGAAGCATCCCAGATTTGACTCTTGATGAATGGGCAAGCAAGGTGCATGCTTTTGATCCCTATCAAGAAATAGAAGAATCTGAGCTGGGAGTCTATTGTTTACATGAAGAGAATCAACCTCTTCCCAGCATCACCAAGCCAGATCATAAGGACAAGAATGAAGTATGGCAATTGTTCTTTGATGGGTCAAGGAGCAGACAAGGTGCAGGAGGAGGAGCTATGCTCATTTCACCGCAAGGTATAAGGTATTACTCAGCCTTCCGTTTCCAGTTTTCCTGTTCAAACAACACAGCTGAGTATGAAGCCTTAATTCATGGACTGCACTGGGCAAAGAAGAAAGGCATCAGAAATTTACAAGTGTTTGGTGATAGTGAGCTGATCATAAACCAAGTCAAAGGAAAAAATGCTGCCAAGAATGATCTGTTGAAGAACTACAAAAATCGGGTATGGGATCTTATTGAAGATTTTGAAGCTTTTAGCATCATTTCCATCCCAAGAAAAAAGAATGAAGCTGCTGACAGACTGGCAGCAATTGGGGCTGCGTTTGATGTTGTAGAAAGTATCAAAAGTGAGAAAACTCAGCCTCATATCAAAGTGGTTGTGAGACCAGCTGTTCCGGATAACAACACAAGTTGGCAAGTCTTCGAGAATGATCAGCAAATTGTTAATTTCCTACAAGAAGAAGCTGAGTTCTCCATGAGAAATCAAGACAAGCTGGAGCAGCAGTATGGCGACCAAGTGGTGCAGCTGAGGACTAACAAACTGCCAAAAGGCCTCATAACGCTGGAGTCAATCTTCAACCCGAATGATCAGTTCCGGAAGGAGAAAGCGAACATTCAAGTAAAGGGTGAAGATTCAGAGCCTATCTTAGTAGATGAAGGCAAGACATTACAAATTGGCAAAGTAAGTACTCCACAAGAGAAATCTGATTTTGTTCAGCTTTGTCAAGAATTCCCAGATGTCTTTGCTTGGACTTACAAAGATTTAAGAGGTTTCAATCCAAATTTGGCACAACATACTATCGAGTTGGATCCGGAATCCAAGCCTGTCAGGCAAAAGCAAAGGCCAGTGAATCCTCATATCGAGCCTCTCATGAGAAAAGAGTTAGGCAAGCTCATTGAGGCCAGTATCATCTTCCCCATCAAACACTCAAGTTGGGTTGCAAACTTGGTGCCGGTAAGAAAGAGAAACGGAGAAATAAGATTGTGTGTGGACTTTCGCGATCTAAATAGAGCATCACTCAAAGATCATTATCCGCTTCCATCAATGGAACAAATATTGCAGGTTGTAGCTGGTTCAGAAAGGTTTTCATTGCTAGATGGATATTCAGGCTATAATCAGATATTGGTGAAAGAAGAAGATCAATTCAAAACGGCCTTCACTACAAAATGGGGCACGTATGCTTACAAGAAGATGCCATTTGGACTGTCAAATGCCGGAGCAACATTTCAGCGAGCTATGGATATGGCGTTCAAAGGCTTGATCAACAAGATAGTGCTGGTATATCTAGATGATATCACTGTCTTCTCAAAGAATGCAGCAGACCATCTCTTTCACCTCAGACAAGTGTTTCAGAGGTGTAGAAGGTTTGGAGTGTCATTGAATCCAAAGAAGTGTGTATTCTTGGCACACGAAGGCAAACTGTTGGGCCACATTGTCTCTAGGGAAGGGCTAACAATTGATCCTGAAAGGGTTGAAGCCATCCGAACGCTTCCATTACCACACCACAAGAAATCTCTCCAAAGCTTCTTAGGAAGGATAAACTTTGTCCGCAGATTTGTGCCTAATTTTGCCACTCTTGTGAAGCCTCTAACAATGATGTTGAAGAAGAGTCTGGCATTCAAATGGACAGCAGAAGGCAAGGAGAGTTTTGAAAGCATCAAGCATGCAATATCACAAGCTCCAACTCTTATCAACCCAGATTTCTCAAAGGACTTCATGTTGTATGCATTTGGAGGATCAGATACAATCTCAGCTATCTTGACACAGCTGAATAGAGAAGGTTCAGAACAGCCCATAGCATTCTTCAGTCAAACCTTGGAAGATTATGAAATAAAGTATTCTTTCATCGAGAAGCATGTCCTTGCTGTTATCAGAAGCTTGAAGAAGTTCAGACACTTGGTCTCAAACAATAAAATTCAACTGCTGGTGTCTCATGCTGGTGTCAAGGACTTCCTCCTAAACAAGGATTTAAATGAGAAGAGAGCAGGTTGGATCACTCGGGCGATGGAATATGATATTGAAATCAAAGTGACCAAGCTAGTTCGTGGCAAAGGCTTGTGTGAGCAGCTCGCTTCCAAACAATCAGACGAGCCAAAAAGTGAAGAGGATGCTGTCCTGCTACTACAGAATGATCAAGAACAGCCAGCTGATGATGCATCCATCCCATGTTGGACTCAAGACCTTGTGCATTACCTCCAAACAGGTTTGTGCCCTCCAGAAGTGAGCAAAGCAAAAAGGAGATACTTCAGATTACAAGCCATTCCATATGTGCTTGTTGACGGAGTTTTGTTCAAGAAGGACATCAATGGTGTTCTATTAAGATGCATTGGAACAGGTCAAGTTGAGAAGATCCTACACGAGTTCCATGACGGGGAAGGAGGAGGCCACTTTGCTCCACGAGTAACAGCTCTAAAAATCATGAAAGCTGGTTACTATTGGCCTACTGTGTTCAATGATTGCTACTCATGGGTCAAGAAATGCAAGAGATGTGCATTCTTCACGGGGAAAGAAAGGTTAGCAGCGCTGCCCCTTCGTCCAATTTCAGCGGATCAGCCATTCATGCAATGGGGATTGGACTTCATTGGAGTCATCAATCCAAATTCAAGTCAAGGCCACAAGTGGATTCTAACAGCAACAGACTATTTCACCAAGTGGACTGAAGCAGTGGCACTCAAGGAGGCAAATGAATCTAATATCTTAGATTTCTATGAAGGGATAGTCACGAGGTTTGGTGCCCCTGCCACTATCATATCAGATAATGCATTGGCATTCCTTGGCACAAAGATCACTGAGTGGGCTGTAAAAAATTGTGTGTATCTCAGCACTTCATCAAACTATTACCCTCAAGGTAATGGCCAAGCCGAGTCTACAAACAAGAACCTACTAAGAATCATCAGGAGGACTCTTGATGAGAATCAGAGAACTTGGCATACAAAGCTCAAATCAGCTCTATGGGCTGATAGGATCACACCCAAGAGATCTACAGGAAGCTCTCCATACAAGCTTGTGTACGGGAAAGAAGCAGTTCTACCTATATCGCTTGAGTTGCCAGCACTGGAACTCATGAAACAGTTGGAGCTGGCTGAGTTTGAACCTATGGAAATCAGGTATGCAGAGCTAATGGAATTAGAAGAGACAAGAGAGCACGCAATGCAGACCATAGAAAAGGATAAAGCATTGGTCAAAAAGAGTTTTGACAAGAAAGCTAAGGCCAGGATATTACAAACTGGAGATTTGGTACTGAAGTGGGATGCTGATCGTGCAAAACCAGGAAAGCACTCCAAGTTTGATGCCATCTGGAGTGGCCCATACATGATCATTGAATGCAAAGGTAGCAATGCTTTCCGACTGGCTAAGTTGGATGGTGAAGAATTGCAGATCCCAGTCAATGGGATCTATCTCAAACGTTGCTACTAGAAAGATAGACTTCTCACCCTTGTAAATATTAATTTAGATTTTCCATTCCTCTAAGTGCTTATGCACATTGTACTGCTGTTAGAGTAGTTTTTATTTCCCTAAGTGCTTGTGCACATGTCCTATTGCTTCTAGTATGTGCATGTTTGCAGTTCATCAAGCTCCTGGAAAAGAATTTGCAGCTATGAGAAGACCAGCTCAACGAACGTTTCAATGGCTCAAGGACAGAGGTTTTCAAATTTCAGATCAGCTGAGAGGTTATCAAACAGACTCCATGCCCAATGGATTGCTACAAACAGCTGGTCGTTCTTCAATCTGGCAGGCAGATGACCCCGCTGAGTCGCCAAAATTGTTATCCAAAATTCACCCCCAAGGTAACTTTGATAACATGCAAGCAATTATATTGATTCAGGGCAAAAAGTCATGTTTCTAGGGTCCCCTCATATTTGTCTAACTCCCCTGTCCAAGAGGAAGAGAGTAAGTTCTGAGAAAATGCGAAAAAAAGGGTTGCAGAAGGCAAATAGGTTGATCCAGGAAAAATCGTGAAAATTGGCTAAGTCCCGCTCAAGGTCGCCTCTGGGACGTTTGGGACAGAAAAGCGCGAACCGGCCGAACCGGGTGAAATCAGCACAAACAGTCCGAAACGCAGCAGGGACAAATGGGACAAAAGTACGCGGCGGGCGCGAAATTCCGGTTCGACAGAGAAAAAATCGACTAACTGCTGAGAGGGTCGCCTTTGGGACAAGCGGGACAAAAAGACGCGAACCGGCCGAACCGGGCGAAATGAGTCAAGGCAGCCCGAAACAGTCTGGGACGCGCGGGCCAAAAGTACGCGAACCGGCCGGATCGGCCGAAATGAGAACTTTCCCCGGAAGCAAATGGGACAAAAGGGCAAAAAAACCGGCCGAACCGGGCGAAATTTGTCCCAGACGGTCCGAAAAAGCAAATGGGACGCGCGGGACAAATGGGCGCGAACCGGCCGGTTCGGCCGAAATCAGCACAAGAGCACTAAAACTAAATGGGACAAAGGGACATCGCGGGACGCGAAAAGCTGAAATGAGCCAATCAAATCATGACACGGTCAGGGAAGAAAAGTCAACGTTTGGTCCGGAAACTTCAAACGGCCATAACTTTTGACTCCGAGCTCCGATTTTCATAAAATTGGACTTTCTGGAACGAGCACGACGTCCTCTACGCCACAAAAACTGGATTTCTTATTTTTAATGAGGGTAGATATATTTAAATAAAAGAAACATATTCGGCTCCAGTCAGTCAATGCTCATTCCCGTCAAATGACAGAAAACGCCTGCCAGGCCCAAAACAGCTGCCCGCACTCAGAAGGCCATAACTTTTGCATTTCTCAACGAAATCGCACAAAATTGGTACCGTTGGAATCGTGGTTCCGAGCCCGATGCACAGAAATCAAGAAATTCCAGATTTGATCAGAAATTGATTGAGATTTTTAAGAAAACGTGGCCGGGTTCAGAACAGTGTTTTATTTGGTAGCTGGGAGTGCAATTAAGAGGCATGGTCATCATTCCTTCTCTGCTGCAGCACATGGGACAGTATGGGGAGCCTTTTGCAAGTAATGTATACCCATTCCACTCAATTTAATGCCTCTTACAGGTGGTTGAAGGACAGATTTCGGGATTTCCATTTTCCCTTCTCTTTTCCTTCTCATTTTTCTATAAATTGGAGTGTTGGGCTCATTGTAAGGGGGGAGAGTTTTTGGGTAACAAAGCTCTGTCAAAATTGCTTTGTGAAGCCAGTGTGTTGCAGGCCCTTGTAGTGGACTCCTTGCATGGTGATCCAGGCCCTTATCTTGTAATAGATTGAACTGTGCATATCATGAAGCAATAAAATATCAGTTTGTGGATATATCTTCCCCTGCTGTGTTTCCTTGCATTCTTCTTGCCCCTTTAATCTTTCTACAAGTATATTGTGTCTATTTATTATGTTCTTGCAGGAATTCATTATCATTGTGTGTGCTTGGAATATTGCTGTGAATGCATTTTGCTGGATTATGGTGAACTGTCATCACCTCTTCTAGTGTGCACTTTGCCTCTGTATTTCACACATTTGGAGATTACTCTCACACCCTCTTTTTCTGGTGTATCACCGCTTTAGTGTAGGCTTTCATTTTATGCATTCTCTCTCTCTGGTCCCTTGGAATTTTAGGTTAGAATAGCTAGTTTCTCCTGCATTAGAGTAGATTGTGGCAGGTAGTTTAGGAGCAAGAACCAGCTTTCTCTGGAGGTCTATCTCAAGTAGCAAGTCCCACAACTTGGAGATAGTACCCATGTTATCCAATCACACTGGATGCTTAGAGTGATCACTTCTCATGTTAAGAATGGTTTGGTTCATTCAAAGTGTAAAGACACAAACATTGCTTTGTTTCTTAGGGTTTCTAACCATACAAGAGAATAACTTTTGCACTTCAACCTTAACATAACATTACATTCACTTTGTCCCACACTATACCATCAAATTTAGACTTGAATAACAAAATTTTCTAGATGATTACTGCACAATTTTCAAAACACAGTCAAGACACTCATAGGGAATCAACATCCTTTTATCACTAAAACCCACAAATAATGTTTCATGGCAATGGGGTCATCAATACCATGTTGTTATACATTTGAACATGGATAAAAAGGTACATAATTAACCCTATGCACTACGAGGAAATGATAATTTTTTATCCTCTCACACCTATGAACTGTATTTCCATAATTTGATCCTTTTTTCATGCAAAAACAAGGTATATATCATATTAACTATAATTCTATTAAAATATTTCTTACTCCTTGTCTCTCTCCATCCTTTACACCCTCTGTCATCTTCCTCAGAATGTATTCTCTCCTCTCTCTCCTCGTCACTAAATCCCATTCAAATTCATCCCCCTTAAAATGTAGCCTCTTCTTGAAATGTAATTGATTTACAAGATGCATAATGACTCTCCTTATGCCATTCCTAGAGAAATAGCCCCTTTTACAACATTTTTCAAAATTTATAACTTATCATTACTTAGGACCCCATTTATTATGCCCACACCACTTTCATAGACCATTTTACCCACTTAAAAAACTTAGAACTCACCTTTACAAGTTTGAGATTTTTGAATTACATTTCATAGGGAAAAGGGGTAATTTGAATTTTTGAAGCTCTTATCCACCTTATGCATCTTTTTAGGATCTCACACACTTTAATACACTCATTGCACCCATGACAAGGATAAAGTGTAATTTAGAGTATTCTTTATGATGCCCCTACATCAGTTTAACACGCTTCTAGCCTCACTAATGGTGGGCCATTTTAGAATGAAAATTTGTAAAGGTTATAAGATATACATAAATTAGGTTTGTCAAAAACATGTGGGAAAACCCCCATTTTCATGTAAGATTGTTCATATTTTTATCAACACTTAAAAAATGATGATTATGGGATGGGAGATGAAAATGCATCAATGACTTAAGTGTCATTATTTCAGTATGCCAAAAATGATCATTGTCTATGCGTTGTTAATATTCAAGGTTTGTTGATTGAGGCACCATGATAACATGACTTACAAAAATTAGTTTATTGAGAAGCCTAAAACATTCCAAGATAGTTCATTTTGGCATATTATACTCTCAACCATTCAAAAATAAGTGAGTTATAAATGGCACATGGGAAGCTACTAGAGTAAATGGGAAAATGGAGTTTTGTTATATGTTATTGTGAATATTTGTGTTATCTTGTACAAAAATAGTGGATCCATATACAACATACATGAACTATTTGACAAAGTGCATCTTGCTTGCGATATCAATGAACACTCATTTAATTCCAATCCTTAAACACCTCTCCTATACAAATTTTTCATTTAACAGGTATGGGATTTCCTCCCCTTATTTGATATGTCATCATGCATTACTTATTTTCATTAGTTTATTTATTTGAAAATGGGTGGTGTTCATGTAAATAGAGTGAATGCTAAAAATTTTATGTTAACCATAAGTAATGAAAATCCAATTTTTTTGCCAAGAAAAGATGGACAAGCAAGTGCATGAAGATAGGTGAACACATTTTCAAAATGACCGTAACGTGTACACTTTTTTAAAAATAATGTGTATGCACTTTTAAATAGGTTTAGGTTATTACCAGACCTAAAATGCATAAATTGTTATAGGTGCAATATAAAAAATAAATAAATAAATAAAAACCTATATCATATTGTGCTCTTTCCTCCTCTGAATCGCAAGCTCGAAGCTAAGGAAAATAGTCACATTTTTCCCTAGAGGCCAAATACCAAGTTATTCATCAACCAAGCACATACATTCATAAATCATCATTGATGGAATGCTAAAAAAGAGGTAGGAATGGTTTTAATTTATGAATTTTGTGTTCAACTCAATTAATTTATATTTGTTTGTAAATATAGTTTTTTATCATAGCTTCTCAACACGCTCATGTAAATCCTCCTCGATATCCTCTCGAAGAGCCTCCTCAAAATGCTCATGAAGAGCCTCTTAGAACCTCTATTGAAGAGCATCTTGAGAAACCTCCTCCAAAACCTTCTTCAATTCCATAAGACCCAACAATAAACCCTAAATTTTATATAGATAAAATTGTTGAAAAAAAATTTGAATTAACGAGTTGATACAAACATGGAGAGACTCAGATCAAATAACTATAGTTGTACTTATTTATAAAACTCGTTGCATTTTTTTTATAGGATAAATTGATTTAGTAATTCAAGTCAAATCATTATATGGAATTCACATGGAGATACTGTAGACACAAAATCAAACACTTTGGTTATTTATTTAGTCCTAATTACATACTACTATTTACATGATTCCTAAGTACGAAAATTAATTATTAACCAATGCATTTGGTCACCTTTATTTTCTTTACACTTCTACTTTCAATATTGCACTCTTACTTTCTCTGTTTGTCTTATCACCTTTTGGCATTTGTTAGTCTGGACACTAGCACCCAGCCAGGATGCCAGCACTAGGTGCCCCCATCCCATATGGGCGCCCTTGTCCTCTTTGTACTTTGGTCACACTTTTTGGGTTCTTTCTAGTCATTTGAGCATCTTATAATTTTGGTAGTCAGCATTTTCGAGGTTAGTTAGGAAATTCAAGTAAAGGAATCATATAAATATAAAGTTATCTGATCATCATAAAGGACCAAACACTAAGCATCTATTATCACCACCTAAGGTTACATCCATGTCAAAGGCATCTATAGCTCTATCTAAATCCATCTAGCTTCAGCACAAGGGACAAATGGTTGTTCATCTACATCACACTTCATAGGAGGAGAGTCTATTGTTTCCATGCACACATTATTTACATTCTACATCTAGTTACTTGTTCACTACTCGTAAAGTATGACATGAACAAGAGAAACCTGGGGCACAATTTTGTGCACACACACACACACAACTACATTGGGCCTGAGATGTAGTGCACCACTTAGTTACAAGTCCATCATTGTGGCAACTAAGGACAGTCTGAACTCTTATTCTACATCTTTTTAGATTTACACGTACCTCGGTGCTCCAACTGTGACATACACGTGACAAAATGTGAACTAGTGTAAACCTCATATGACACCTCATAGGAGGTTTTTTGAGCATCTACGCAGACCATGGCACCCAAAAATCATACCAAGGTGTCCATGGGTGACCCTATCCCTCTCTAGGCACCCCAGTCTAGTTGAAGCTATCAGATCTGCATTTTTCTAAGATTTTATGTGATGGTCTTCCATCTCTATTTAGTCAGTCTCCAGTAGACACACTCCAATGACCTATTTGAATCAACTAAGTCTCTTCTAACCCTCTTTGTAATTAGGGTTTCACATTTTCATTTCTTCATTAATTAGGTTAATTTATATATCTCATTGTTTCATTTATTTACTGCAAACTTGCATTAGATTAGGCTATTATTTCATATTTTAGCATAATCAGTTACAAGTAGGGCATATTATGTAACCAAAGTTTTATGTTGAGGAAAAGAAAACAAATAACAAAAAATAAAATGTGCACATTATTTATAAAACCCAGAACTAATCAAGAACTTCCATTGAATTAAAAATATCTCTAATACGTTAGTGCATTTATGAGAGTTTTAAAAACATCAGGACTGATTTTGGATGGTTTTTGATCAAGATCCTTGAAATAACCATGAATTACCACTTTATTTTTTGAGAAAACTCTATTGTTATTTTCTCTTAAATGATATTACTAACTGCTTTGAACACTCTGAGGTTTATGATAAAGGGAAAGGATTTGTGTATGATTGAGAGGTTCCTTTCAAGAACCTAATCAACTTATTGGAGTCATTCCCAAAAGCTTCCCGATCCTACAGTAGTCTCCTATTCAGTATTAGAGACTACATTGAGATAAATTTTTCATGCTTTCATATCACTCATGGAGAGACTAGTGGAGCACACCACCCATGTTCGTGATGACATTGAGGGTGCTAAGGGTGATAGTAGGAAACCCATAATTGGTGCACTCTTTTTCATGTCTTGT
Organism: Taxus chinensis; assembly: GCA_019776745.2. Classification (NCBI taxonomy): domain Eukaryota; kingdom Viridiplantae; phylum Streptophyta; class Pinopsida; order Cupressales; family Taxaceae; genus Taxus; species Taxus chinensis. Next base: position 874,612,273 of record CM034151.1, on the reverse strand, counting down.
GGCTCTTTATGTAGTGGAGCTTGCAAGATGGAGGAGACCTTGACAGATGATTTTTTTAGAGAGACATTTTACACTTTTCAAACCATCTCATCTTCAAGGATAACCCATTTTGATTTTGTAGGTAGTCTTTTTGAATAAGCATATTGCATTATTTTTTAGTTCTAATTGCATATTTTCAAACTAGGAAAAATGTACATTCAATTTCATGTTAAACAAGGTGATAGTAGACCATCAAATAACACACATATTGGTGGTGGTCATGCACTATTTTCTTGTAGTGAAGTGCATTTTTATTATTTCTAAAATAGCCATGCGTATACGTATTTTTCACTATTTTTTAAATCAGCATATGCTCATGTATAGGTATGCTTAAAAACAATGATAATTTTGTTCACATATCATTGATGACAACAACATTTACTCCTCCCCATTTATGAGATGTAGTAGGAAAAGGGGTTGGTGTTGCAATTTCTACTAAAGAGCAATATACAGAGGTACATGAGTTTGTCATGATTTATAATTATATATGCATATCTTTTGTCAATATTTTTGAATATATTTGACGTGAAACTTTTATCTACAAATTATTTTCATATTCCAAGTAGTTCTCCTTTTCGCACTCCTCCACATGAGCCCCAAGGTTTCATTGACAAGAGTGATCAGATGTAGTTCCTGACCAAAATATAAAATAATATTTATATATAAAAATGAGCTTAGTGCATTGACTGGGAGTGTGGGGAAAAATGAGTGACCTATCTTGTTTTGAAGGCACCTTACCCTATAAAAGTATTGCTTGGCGTGTTGGGTGAATGCACAAAGTTGGGGGGCCAAAAAGTGGACAAAAACCCAAAAACAGATGAAACGAGTACGTGTTTTGCTAAAACGCACCCATGTTTAATTTTTTTTTGCTTGGTAATTACCGAACCTATAACACATATGCATTATAAGGAAGACAAAGCACGTACATGTTTTAAAGAAGGTAAAATGCGTACATGTTTTATGGAAGTGAAAATGTGTACGTGTTCTGAATAGTATGGACCATGTATATATTTTTGGGTGTCTTATACTTACAAAAATAAAGTATAAGATTTATTTTATTATTTCTTATACTTTTATTATTTCTTATGCTTTAAATTTATTTTAGTAAATATAAGAAATTAGGGTCACTCTACACCTAATGGAAGTGGTCCCGTAGCTCTAACAGTTATAATCTAGAAGATAGTTTTTCAAAATCTAATCTGGTCAGTACTTACTCATTTTCAGGATTTCAGCAAACAACCTAAAACTTTCAGGGCATATATATTGTAGTTAGTCTTTGTTTTGGGAAAGCATATAGTCATTTTAAAAGGTTTTTTTTACCTTCTAAAATGGATTTTGGCCCTACCACTGCTTGAATTGGTACTAATTTTTCAATTTGGTACATAATTCACTTTAGTGACCATGAATCAACTCTATGATACTTTTCTACTTCTTAATAAAAAGAGATCCTCACTTTGTAGATAGAGGATTATTCCCAGAATGGGATTCCTATCCCATGGCCAAAATGAGGTGATTATAATGTGCCTCATCCTTAAGGTGTGATAACACTACTAGGTGTTGAATAAATTATTAGGAATAGTACCAAGTGAATTACATCAAGTGAACTTAGATGATTGCTCATTCTTAGAAATATGGTGCTCCATATAAAGATCATCCCCTCACCATTCCTAGTTCTAAAAGCATTCTTTCATGGAATCAAATTCATGATTCTCATACATTTTTTTGCTCATATGTCTCTTATGGAGACAAACGATGCATTAATACTTCACAAATAATGTTCCTTGATAGCTCGGTGACATGACTAGCTCATTTTAGGTTGTTCTGAAGGGTGTTTAATTAACTACATAATTGCCAAAAAGGCCTTTTTAGGCCTTCAAAGGGAGTAGTCTCTCATCAAAAATAAATGGGTCGATCGATCACCTTAAACACTATTCCCTACACACTCAAACATGTTGAATGATATTTTTAGGACTTTCCTTTGGGTGAGGGTTTATGATTTAGGGTTAAGGGTTTAGGGCTCAGTGTTTAGGATTTAGGGCTTGGGGTTTATGGATCAAGGCTTAGGGTTCATGATTTAGGGTTTATGGTTCAGCGTTAAGGGTTAAGGGTTAAGGGTTTAGGGGTCAAGGTTCTTAGTTTAGGGGTCAAGGTTTAGGGTTCAGGGTTTATGGCTCAAGGTTCAGGGTTTAGGGTTTAAGGATCAGGGTTTAATTTTTAGGATTTAGGGTTAAGGGTTTATGTTTGAGGGTTCAAGGTTTAGGTTTTTGGCTTAGGGCTTAGGGTTTAGGGATTAGGGCTTAGGGTTCAGGGATCAGGGTTTAGGGCTCAAGGTATAGGGTTTAGGGCTCAAGGTTTATGTTTTATGGATTAATTATTAGGGTTTAGGGTTTAGGGTTTAGTATTTAGGGCTTAGATTTTAGGATTTAGAGCTTATGGTTTATGGTATATGGTTTAGGGTTTAGGGAACAAGTTTTAAGGTTTAGGGTTGAGGATATAGGGTTTACGGTTTGGGGTTTAGAAGTTAGGGTTTAAGGTTTAAAGGTCAGGGTTTCGGGTGTAGGGTTTAAGGCTCAAGGTTTAAGGTTTAAGGGTTAGGGGTTAGGGGTTAGGGTTCGGGGTTCAAGATTTAAGGCTCATGGATTAGGCTCACCCATTCAGTCATAGTAATGCTCTATGTCTTACTCATTCTTATAAGTATTGACTAAGAGTATTCAACTAAAAATGGTTCAACTACTTCGTAGGTAGAACATTCAAGGGAGTCATCACAATTTGATTCCTTCCATCTACTAATATTTTAAAAGAGGGAAATTCCCATTACATGTGAAATATTTACTCACTATAATTTTTTGTGTCTTACCCATTCTTATTACTATTGACAGGTAGTATTTAACTGAAAAAAGGTTCATTGACTTCGTAGGAACAAAATTCAAAGAGATTCATGAAAATTTGATGTCTTTCATCTGTTGATATTTTGAAGGAGAGAAATTCCCACCTCTCATAAACAAGGTAGTTTTAAAAGCAAACTTAATGATGGTTATAGGCACAAGGCTAAGAAATATGGTCCTAAGATATTCAAAAAATGAACTCACTCATGAGACCAGTCTACTAGAAATATATGAGGTTTAGGGGTTAGAGCTTAGGGTTCTATATTTAGTGTTTAGGGTCTACGGCTTAGGTCTCAGGGATCAGGGTTCAAGGTTTAGGGTTTAGGGGTATGGTTTTAGGGTTTAGGGTTCATG